>CM051030.1:48710652-48913152 GCA_027627225.1 Congeria kusceri
TATTCTGCGATTAAAAGGTATAAATAATATCTAGTTTAACCTGCGGTTAAAATGTCTCAATGATATCTAGTTTATCCTGCGATTAGTTAAAGGTCCAAAATAATGATATCTAGTTTATCCTGCGATTAATAGTTCCAAATGCTTTATAGTTTATTCTGCGATTAAAAGTTCCAAATGCTTTCCAGTTTATTCTGCGATTAAAAGTTCCAAATGCTTTCTAGTTTATTCTGCGATTAATGGTCCAACTGCTTTCAAGTTTTTTAATTGCAAAACTTTGAAATACTTTAAATGAATACAAAACACTGATATGTGTTTCGAAACCGTCGTACAGTCCCAAACGTAAACAAGGCACATTCATAATTTCCATTGAGGAGTTTAGAAAGACCACAGGTGATATACATGTATACATTTCAATGGTGTAACAACCAAACGGTAAGTGTAGTGAACATGGTCTACAATGGATGAACAAGTGTATATAAATGTATTTCTTTTCATTCGGTTTGTTTACCATTCGTGAATAGATATATATATATTCTTTATTATCCTCCATATTAAAGATGTGTATGCACATATATTTATGCATATGTACTGAAACTTCATATTTATCAGTAAAATAAAAATTTGGTACAATAATAATTTCTTTGTTACACGATTTATATTAATGTTATGTCTTCTTTAAAGACAAACTCCTCCCAGTGGTTACTTCCCCATTGGTACTCTTTTCAGTTAGGTCCCCCAAAATAGTCCTGTTTCTGGTCTCCCTACCAACCCTTAACTTTTGCTGCCTACTCTACATAGTTTTGGTCCCCCAAAAATGAGTGTTTCCTTTAATTGTCTTTCCACCGATAAATGTTCTGTTCGCTCATTTTACTAAACAAGATTTTAAGTGATTTTTTTGGCATCGAAGATACTTCATTAAAACTAATTACTTTTATCTTTAGTTTGTTTTAAATTTATTTCAGGGGTGTTGTTTTCAGAAAAGATGGGCATTGCCTTTGAATTAATACAAGGTTGTTTACCGGTCGTTTTAACTTTTTACAGGCAGTTATGTCGGCATGCTGGTCGATCAGTTTAAGGTTTTGCAATCTGTCAACACATTACTCATCTGTATTGTATGTCCCATCTGGATAGACGCCCATATGGAACACAAACCGTCCCCCCATCATACAAATAATAATAATAAAACAAAATCCCTACCTACCTACCTACCCTTACTTTTTGGCACCGGAGACCAGAAACAGAACTTTTTTTTTATTTGGCCTTACCACTGCCACCACGAGTTTAAAACTTACAGATTTTGGAAGTTTTCAGGGCGGACGATTATGAGGAGACTGAAGATTTTATTTCATTATCAACATACACTTATATATTTCCATAGAAAGCATGTGAACAATATCATGTGAAAGAACCATAACCTTGTTTGAAAAAAGCAATCCTATGTACTTAAAACATTGATAAAAGACTGTTTTAGTTTTAGGATACATTGACACATGTTTTTAAGAAAATCTGTCGTTGAAAAAACAATGTTGCGAACGTCTTTTAATTAACAAAATCAATGGCTTTAATCCTAGACAAAGACCTTTAATAATATACTTTAAGTTTGTATACATGTTTAAAGTTGTTATAATAACGCCAATACGCTTTATTATAGTCATTGAACATACATCTATAGCTGTAGGCTAGATAAGGTGTTTAAACTTGAAAATCTAAATATAGTATTAAGTGTAGAATGTGGTGTCAAGTCACAATATATCTTTTTTCAAATAAAATAGTTTCGAAACACAGCAGTAGGATTTTAACATATGTATTGTCACACCTGTACGATAAAATACCTGTACAGTGCATTAAGTGTCCTATTTAGGGTATATAGGGTCAATTTAAAACGCTTGAGACCAAACCGAAAGTAGAACTCTCTGTTAAACCAAATGCCTTATTTACTCTAAAATATTAGCGAAATAGATGACTTAACCCATAAAAACAATACTTACAGCAATGAATCAAAGAACAAAATCCCAACAAAATCAAGACGAGAGAAAAACACGTCCTCGTTATCATCTTCATCAATTATGTGTCAAATTATATCCATGGCTAATTATATTTTTAGCAGCCAGCCGTCTCTGTATTCAATTCCGTACGATGAATCGAGCAGTATATTCACACTCAGAATCGACAATGAGGTAAAAGCGTCCTGTTAATGTATCACTGGCGCGAATCGTTTCTATTCGTCAAGTTTCGTATAAATCCGTCAAGCGGAACAAAGTCGAAAACCACAACACGATTATTACTAAAGACTTAGTCACTCGATGAGTTACTTCCCGTAATAGAAACACTAATAATTGTTGCACGCAAATTAAGGGAGCTAACTGTCCTACGATAGTAAGAAAGTTAATAATATTCCAGAACTGCTTATCTAACAACGTTCAAATGTTATTGCAAGGTTATATGCAGAAAAGTTATTAACAGCACTACAGATTCTTGTTCGTCTTGCTTACCAGCCGCTCGCTAAATATGACATATTTAAAATTATTGGAATGCTAGTCACTGTTGATTTCCAATACCATTTGCCTATTTGTAAACTACGGCGGCATAGACGGGATATGAGAAATATTTTATTTAACAAGTGCGCACGTGATGCTTTCACGTGCGCACGTGTTAACTACCACGTGCGCACGTGTTAACTATCACGTGCGCACGTGTTAACTATCACGTGCGCACGTTTTAAATAAAACATTTTTCATGTCCCTCTATGCCGCCGTAGTAAACAACTACAAGCAAAATCACGTGCGAATTTCGACGGGTGGCAGGCGCTGTAACAGGGTTTGGAGTTAGAGGGGGCGGACTAAATAACAACACCCGCAGCCCATTATATATTTTGTAAACCAATGACAGTTAACATAAATTGCGCGATATCATAGTTAAAGCTTTTTGCAGAGATTCTGGACGTGTACCATCCCTTTATGCAAAAAACGTATATCATTCTTCACAAGACTACGGGTACTTTTGCTAAATGTGCCAAACCAACGCTCACGATATTTCATTAAATCTTTATTTTGAGATAAAACCTTTAAATGGGAGAAACGTTGTTTCAGTTTATAAGATGTGGAGTTCCAACACAATACAGAATAATGTAAATATAATTGCTACGTACTTTCTCGTTCATTTTAACATGCACGTTACATGTATATGGCTGCTCATAGTCAAGTAGGTGTATGTACTGTAAAACATGTACCTTTGTACCATCCTTGTTATTTGCTTTTTTTTTGGCACCGGTGTATCAGTTATCCATATATTCTAGCTAGACGCAGGAGGAGTCAGTTTTACTACAGCCAAACCTGTCAGCCAATACGCGTAAATTTTCCAATATGCAAATGAGCGTCGTCGATAGAAATTTTATCACGCCCTCAGTAAAGGGGCAAATGATTTGTTACACCATCCCGTTAGGTAAGCGTTGTGTGATGTGCGTGTTTTAAACTCCCACATATTTAATAAATTAATTACTACAAATTAAAAGAAGGCAATTTAATTATTACTTGTGCAAAATAAACATTATTCTAATTGTGAGAATTAATATGAAGTTGTTCAACTTAACAAATTGCGTACGCCGATCGCGTCAAAAACACGTCGTCATTTGTTAAAACAATTACATCTACTAGCTAGTGTTCACTAATAAAAGTATTATTCCAAATCATCCATGTACACTAATTATATGCAACAACTTTGGCCGAGGCAACATTTGAAAATTAGCGAGAGTATTGGCAGTACACTGGTCGAAAGTGAAAGTAAATGAATTCCAATTCCTCAAAAATGTTTTGTTGTTTCTTTTTAATGAATACAGTCATTTTTAAATTGTTTCATTACCGGTAATCAACAAACATTAAGATTTTCGACACAAAGCATCGTATTTGTAGTTTTGTGATTAAAAGAGTGGGTGGGGTGAAGATTACTTGGACGCTAGCTTTTGCTATTTAATGTTCATTTATTTCCTAAACCTTTTTTAACCACTAGAAACTACATTTTGTTTTTGGACAATTAAAATATTACATCGTATAAAATATGTAAAAATATATACAAGACACTATATAAAAATAATAATAGGATTTTAAATATAAACTGTATCAACTGAAATAGATCTACATATGTGTTGATTAGACTTAAATTAAAACATATTTTATAAATTTAACTGTGTGAAATATAACAAGTTATGAAGGTTATCAGCGACTGAATATGAGTGGTAAATATTGCATACATATAATTGTAAATTATTTTGATTTAACATGTACAAAATTAATTGCAAATAAAATGCAATATGAATAAATGATGTAAACCAGTAAAAACATTTAAATTATTCCGAAGAGTGTTTGACTGTGTTTGGCCTTACAAATGTGCAGCAGGTCTGACAGATTTTTCTGATCAGTCAGGCCAAATGTCTTACTGAGGACCTCCAAATTTCGCGAAGACTGCAGGTGGCCTGGTTTCACAGATTGTAATGATTTTCATGTAGTTGGAAATTTATATGATAATATAGTAAAATTGTATCATATTTTAAGTGCGTAAATGATAAACATTTGCAGCAAAAGTTGTTTAATTAAAACATCAACTTCAAAACAATGTTTAAGTATATTAATTCATTCAGTTTAGACGCTTCAAGTAGACCATTCACTAAAAAAAAATCCTACCTACCTACACTATTTTGTTGGTCATGTTACCTGAAACAATTTTTTTTTCATGCCTTATGAAACTTATTAATTTATTAACATTTACATTGCAGACAACAATTTTGGCCTCACTAATATATATCTTATTATTGTGCCGAGAAAACTGTAATAAAATCATAGTTGTCTGGCAAGCTCTTTTAAGAACCGCCTGTTTAAAAATATAAGTGTGTTCTATTAAAAGGACAAAAATAATACTAGCGTAATTATTACCCCGTGAAAGTTTTGATAAAGTGTCGGATTAGGATCTAAATGCTTGTAGCATTATTGCATGTAATTAATATATTTAATCTTGCATTCATGCACTAAGTGTATGCAATGAACTCAAATTGCAAATGCAGTAATTTGCAAGTTCAGCTTAACTATTGCAAGATGCTATGTTGCGGTGATCTTCATAAACACTTCTTTATGTGTATATGTGCATGCATATGTATGTTATATAACGAATGTAATTGTAGGCCACACCAACGTAATTTGTAGGTTACTTACTTGTTAACTGAATCGTAAGACATAAAGTACCGGTAATTCTTGTATTTGTATTTATAAATCGTAGCCATAAAATCGTAGGTCATCTACAAGTAATTTATGTGCATGTATTAATAAATCGTAACCATAAAAACCGTAGGCCATCTACATGTAATTTCTGTGCATGTATTAATAAATCTTAACCATACAAACCGTAGGTCATCTACAGGTAATTTCAGTGCATGTATTTATAAATTCTAACCATTACAATTGAAAGTCACATCGTTTTTAAAATAACCTATATGTATATTTAAATGTAGTATCATATTCAACGAATTTATAAACTATAAGACGAATAACTTAGATGCTTATTTATATACTCATATAAGACAAATAGACTCATATAAGATAAATAATTATAGACATATATTAGACTAATGACTGAAATGCATATTTATAGACTGACATTAGACGAAAAAATTACGAGTTTTTACATAATTATAGACATATATAAGACTAATAACTGAAATGCATATCTATAGACTGAAATTAGACGAATAAATTACGTGTTTTTTTTACCTAATTATAGACATATATTAGAATAAACACTGAAATGCATATTTATAGACCGACATTAGACGAATAAACTACGTGTTTTTTTACCAAATTATAGACATATATTAGACTAATAACTGAAATGCTTATTTATAGACTGACATTAGACGAATAAACTACGTGTTGCACCTCATTATAGACATATATTAGACTAATAACTGAAATGCATATTTATAGACTGACATTAGAGGAAAAAATTACGAGTTTTAACCTAATTATAGACATATATTAGACTAATAACTGAAATGCATATTTATAGAAAGACATTAGACGAATAAACTACGTGTTTTTTACCTAATTATAGACATATATTAGAATAATAACTGAAATGCATATTTATAGACTGACATTAGACGAATTAATGACGTGTTTTTACCTCAACTGCCGTTCTATTTTCTAACACAATCTGTTTTATAAAATGTTTCCTTCATTCTTAGAAATGAATCAGCACACTCGTTAACAATTTAGAGCAGTTCTTGCATTTAAATTTCAAAGGTCCGTTTGCACAATGTAAGCTAATTTAAATGAGACATTTTTATTTGAAACTGGGGGGCTGTGTAAAAAGAAATTAAAAGAGACTCAACATAAACAATAATTATGTTAGTGTGCTTTCATTTTTGTAATAACATAATTAAATTTGACCGTTTTCAAATCCTAGCACATGGTTTGATTTTGAAGTTTTATTTGGATCATTAATGTCGCAGTTTGTTTTCAACGAATAACATTACGGAGAAAATGAAAAGATACATAATTTCCACATACACAGCATGCGTGAAATATGGTATGTGTTAGCATCGACCGCAAATATGCAGTTGTCGGTAGAAACGAATTTTATAACATAATATGTGATTAGTGTTTATAGCTCGGAAGCCATTTAGATTTGTTTACGTCTAGAACATGTATACCGACTTGAAGAATAAAGATTCTCTGATCGTGTTTTGCAGACTAGACGATTTTAGTTACATAATTATTCATGAAATATAAAATTGATGTTTTCAATATAAAATTTAATTATGAACTGTGAATCGTAATGGTAATGATATACTAGTATACGATAATTATAAATTATTACACTTTTATATACATCGATAATTATACTAGACATTTCCAACGTTTACTGATACCGATGTTGAGATCGAAATACATTTCAACAGCTGAACTATCGGGGGGTGGGGGGGGGGTCTTATGAGAATAAGACAATATACTCCTGTTTTTGTATTTATTTAGTCGTAAACATTATAAATAATGTCGATTAATCTGAATCGCTGGAAATCTCATATTCTCGCATCAACTTCGGCCATGGTCTTGTCATAAAACGGTTGTATACTTCGTGATTTTCAGGAATTAATTCAGAAAGGCGACGTCTTCGCCGCGGTGGCTCGTCTGCCTTATCCGGCGTATCGCTGCTGGACATTTGTGTGGCAGCCCTGTCACGACGGTCCTGTGGAACAGCTGGTCTGTGGACATCCTCTACGTTGTGAATTGCCTCATTATCAGGTTGCAAGTTTCTGTCCACGTGTTCGTGATCTTGCGGCCGAACGAGACGTCGTTCATTTTCGCGTATGTGTTCGACTGCTGTTCTGTAAATATAAAGATATGACAAATACTTCATATAAATATATAAAGATGATGATGATGATGAAAGATGATGATTATGATGTTGGTGGTGATGATGATGATGATGATGGTGATGGTAATGATGATGATGATTATTATTATTATGTTAACTGATATCATCATCGTCCATTTGTCTGTCTGTCATTTATTTATTTAATTTGACTGACAGCCTATCTTGAAGTTGTTTGGGTGTCGCTGTATTGTATAAATCAACAGCTTGTGGTGGTAAACGGTCTAAATTTTGCTTAATTTCCACAATAATGTCCTGCCTTCTTGTTTGGTGTTCCCTGTAAGAGCGTAACATAAGAAGCACCTCTTCTTTACCCAACCGGACAGATTTTCTTCGCTTTTGTAGAATAGTAGCTGAAACGAAAATTTTAACAAAATGTTGGTGTTTTATAGCTTGTTTAGATAGAAATAAACAACTGCTTTGGCCTTGTACAGTAATAAATGAACTGCAAAAACTCGTGTTTTTCACAATTATCGAGTACAATACGAAAACATTGTCACACAAAATTATTTGAACTGTATGAACGTAAGTAGATATCTTTTATTTTTTTCTAAAACAATACTAACGGGATTGTAATATATAATTTTGCTTTGTTATTTGAAGTGTACTGTTTTATTTCGTTTTTTTCATACAAAAATATTAAGAGAAACTTTCAATCATTCATTTTAATCCTCGCACGTGGTTTAAATTCATAGAGCAAATCCTCGTGATTCTCGAGCTAAATAAAGTATTACCAAATGCGTAGCTATCATTGTGAGCTTTGTGGGTAATGAATAATTTACTTTTGTTGTTATACAATGTAACGAGTTGTTATGCGTATTATACGACTATATATTACTTTCACAGGAACAAAATGGACGCAAATAGGCGACGTCTACTACCGTGCAGTTTGCCATCTATTCTTAGACCACCACCTGACCACAGAGAAGATACTCAGAAACACATTAATTTACTAATAATGACAATGATCAATTTGCCATGTGCTTAAACTTAAGAAATCGACATTTTGGAGAGGATGTTAATATTTATGAAGGCCGCGATGTGTTCTCCCTCTTTTCAATAAATATATATCAGTTTTATCAAATTACGGGTGAAACTCCAGAAACGTTGATTGACCTCTCTGTCACCAATGCGCCTGTTGAAAGAGGACATGCTTTATTAATGAGGAATCGTGTGTTACTTTTCATAATTTGGGTACGATCATACCCGACTTATAACATGTTGGCCATTTTATTTAACGTCAGTACATCGATCATAAGTAATGGCCATTTTATTTAACGTCAGTACATCGATCATAAGTAATGGCCATTGTATTTAACGTCAGTACATCGATCATAAGTAATGGCCATTGTATTTAACGTCAGTACATCGATCATAAGTAATGGCCATTGTATTTAACGTCAGTACATCGATCATAAGTAATACCATTGCCTATAAGCTTAGTGGCTATATAAAAGGCCATCCGTGCAAGAATGGACAGCTATGCGAGGTCACTGGCCAAAAATGTGCATGAAGCCGTGGGAGCAATAGACGGAACCTCGCATGAAATATATCGCCCCGAAATAGAGCCTCAGAAGCCATACTATTCAGGTCACAGGTGTTTTCACTGTATACACACACAGATTGTAGTTGATGCATTTGGGATGATACGATATGTTGAGTGCGGCTTTCTTGGTCATGAAAATGACGCACAATCATTTGGCCTCACGAGGAACATAGGCACAGAACTACCTTTCCCGGATACCTGCGTTCTTCTAGCAGACAAAATTTACCCCAATACTGACCCTTTAATGACTTCGTACACTAATGCACAGCTGCGACGTCGAGATCTGCAGAGGAAATGTCGAAAACTAAACCGCTTGATACGGTAGTATCGAGTATGCGTTGAGCACGCGATAGCCGAATTCAAAAGCTATAAAGCCATCGGGTCACTGCGGAGGCACTCCAGACCAATTATTTCGTCTGTTGTGACAATTTGTGCGGCACTCGTTTGCAGACGCAAACATATTGTAAATGTATTCATAAATTGTTTGATTCCTTTTGTGTGTATGCATGTGTGTGTGTGATTCATTAGTTTAGCTCTTAAACTATGCTTAATATTACAGCTTTGATTTTTATTGAACGAATTAGTTTAAGGATCTTATTATTATTATTTTTTTTTTTTTTTGCTTTTCCGTAAATAAGCCGTATTTTAGCACTGTCAATTTCTTACATTTAAATTTACCGCATTTATTCTGGGCATGCGCATTGTTGTTTCCGCCCAAGAGCAAAACGAACGTAAACATGACGATTGATAACGCATTTGTGTTAAAGTAAAACAGTAAATGTCCACAAACGAATTCATTTTTTAAGGTCCTTGGTTAGAGGAACAAGGTGAATATATGCTACATTGTTATTTCCAACGATTGCTTATATACACATGTATGTTTATAACGTTTAAACGACTTGACCAGCGATTTAATTTTTATCAGCATGCAATGTACTTTCGTTTTCCACTAGACTGCGGCTGTTTTTTTGGATTTGAAGATATATACATATATACATGTCACCAGTGCCTTGTTTAGTATAGCAATCCACATGATTACTGATAACTTTCATATGTTCTGTTTGCTGTATACTGTGATTAGATTATAATTGTTTGTAATCGTTAAAGAAATATTCGCTAGCAGTCTCAAAGGGAGTTATCTCCCTTACACTATCTATATATTGTAAACGCCTTAAACGAGTGTTATAACGATTGAGATTTGCGTATAGCCTTTATATTTCTTTATATATAGTATATTCTGAGAACGCCACTGATGTTAAATGATTGTATTCAGTGTTATATTGCCATATATTGCTGTTTGTTAAAACTGTTTATACCCAGACCTTATGATTGCTCATTGTAATTTTCAGTTCTTACGGTCTGGTCTGGTTGATCAAACGAATGAATGGAAGAATAAATGATCAAGATTATTAGACCCGTTATAACTCTCTTCAAACACCAAGGGCACTTACACATATGGAAATAAATATATAAAACACTAATATTTATTGTTCTACCCGATATTACACTATATCGCTACGGCCATGCTGGTATTGTTCGTTTGACAAATTTGTTTTGAGAAAGTCCCTAAACTTACCATGAAGTCGGAATCGGATTCAGTTTCTGCAAACGTTGGAAATGTCTAATAAACGTAGGCAGTAAATAGCTAACGATATAAGCTATACGTTTGTTGATCCTTTATTTGTTACAAAAGAAGCTTCTCATTTCAATAATTATTAAGAATTAACGATTTTTCCTTTATTCATATAACCATTGACCAACATAATCTAACTGGTTGTGTAAAGAGACATCCTTGGTACAAGAATTAAAGGTATTACAAACAGATGGACTAAATCCAACCGTCTATACTACGAGTATGTGCAGTAATATACTTGGTTCATGTTGTATACATGCAGTAATAAATTACTGTGTTACCTGTTTTGTTGATTTTTTATGAAATATATTTATATACATATTAAACATTTACACAGAACGTGTATAAAAATATTAGATATGTGCAGAATGAAAATACGCCAAAATAAATGTACAGCAACATAGGCCTATGTTAACACGTTAACTAAGACTCCGTTGATATTCAGAGCAACTAATTTTCATCGGTGATTCAGAAATCATGTAGATTTACCTGTTCTAAAGAAATCGATTTCTAATTTCTAAATAGCAATTTACAAAATAAAAGTCAATTGCATACACTTAGAATACCAGCCAAGTTTATATTATACGATACTATTAATGCAAATACATCGTCAAATCAACATTCACGTAATACTCAAAGGCGCCAAACGCCGTTTGTCCGTGTCTTGGTGTGCTGTTCAGTCCATCCAGGTTTCGTCCATATAATGTTAGAATGTGAATATGCATGGGATGGGGCTGTCCCGCCAGCGCGGTGGTTGGCACGCTCGCTTCTCACCGCGGCGATCGGGGTTCAAGTCCGGGTCCGGACGCGTGTGAGTGTGGTTGGTGGTCACCATATCGGACAAGTGGGGTTCCTCCGGTTTCCCCCACAGCACAAGACCACACCAACATTAATTTCAGTAAGAAATGAATGGCTGGAAATTGCAGCTATGATTAAAAATTCGTCCCAACTTCCGATGTATCTAAAGTAAGTAAATGAGGTAGGGGTGCTAGGACACACCCCGGCTCCTCACATAATGCAGCCCGAGGACCTCATAAACTTCGAAACACACACGCGCACACACGCATACATGCATCGGGACGGAGTCGGTTGACTTGATAATGCTAAACATCTGAATTTTTTTTTTTTAAATATGATGTTCACCTACTTATATGCGGAAATGGTCATTTTTAGATTAAAAAGGACAATACTAAGTGAAGAACAATGTGGAAGTAATTCCAAATCTATATGCCATTTTCAAGGGTTCTTTGTAAATAGCAGTAAAAATGGACACATGCTAGTTGCATTGTTTTCTGTTCCACATGTACGCAAAGTAATTATAAGGATGAATTATTTGTATAATGCCAAAAGCTTGCACACTTCTTATTAAATTAAATCCTTATTGCTTATATTGTATTGTTATCGTTACGTTTAGGGTATGCAAAACAAACAGTCCAGAGCGCTTGGCAAAGTTCTTATAACGAAGATATTCACCTTGCACGATTACTAAAAGGCTATTGATTTGAATTACAGACCCGCTGGAGTTTGACGTATTTTAAGAAAACTTAAAATAGCAAGAATATCAATGAAACTGATGGCTGCTCTCCGATAATGCGCTTTTTCAGTTGATGGGAATGAAATCAGAGATGGCAGAGATGTTTTAAAACTCAAAATCAATATAACTGTTTGTAAGCATGAAAGTAAAATACAAACAATTCCAACATAAGGATCTACTTGTCATTGCTTTTGATGCAGGAGTTAGGTGGTAACTATAGTAAATACAACGACGACAATCAAAACGGGTATTAAATATAAGTGTGTATTGACAAGCGAGTTATCGTGTTATAATACTCGATTCGTTCTGATATGTATTTCGTAACTAACGTATATCAAGTATTGATCTGTGGAAATAAAACGATGTTGAAACGGCTTCATATAGTCATAAAGGTAACACAGGATGGTGTTTTATTTTGTTTCATTTATCTAAAAATCATTACTCATGTGTTCAAATGGTAGAAAATGTATTTATAATAAGCCAACTAACAAACGGCACTATCAGAAAGAGGATATCTATTACAATCAATTTGAAAGACGAACGAAAGTTCTTCATTGTTTCTGCTCATAGTCTGAAATTAATACCTATTGAACACGTTATATAAATAGAAAACAATTAGTTCGATCTGAAGAATTAGATCGATTCGTGTTGTTAAGTTAGAATAAAGTAGTTAAATGGTTTAAAAACCTCGTAAACTTTCAATTAAGGAAAATTGCACGAATACATCGTTTTAGAAGTGCAAACATTTGTCAAACCAGTGTAGTTTAAGGAATTAACACACTAAGAGGAGGCATGTCAATGTTTGGTGAAGCCCGTAGAGCTAAGAAAGATGTTCTGGCCGACCTTGTGTCACTAAAATACGAAATTCAAGACTGCATCGCTGCCTCCTCCATGCGCAAAGCAGTCCTGGCCTCATCGGAAGATGACATCAGAGCGGACATGGCGATGGTGGTCGATAAGCTCACCGCCTTGGTGAAAGTGAACCATGAAAACGCGAGGTTTCAGCTTAATCAAGAGGTCAAGGGGACGAGAGAAAAGGTCAATGATGAGATTATATACCTGGAAGAGCTACACAAAAGGTTGTTATGGTTGTTGTTATCATTTGTAATGTATTTGTAATTATATTTGATGTTATAGTAAAATTGTGATAATAAAGGTTTTGCTATATTCTTGATTGCGTTTGAGTATGACTGAAGTTGGAAGAAAATGTGCATCACTGGTGTTCGTGTCATTTGAAAATCAATTCAGTATAATATCATATGATGAGATTTTCATAACAGTGATTATAACGTATGACAACAGTCTGTATGTATTTTCCGTAAGAAAGTTATATCACTGCATATGACTCAAAAGGTCTGTAATTATTGTACTTGATTAAACAAGTTCACATTGCCAAAGATAGTATCGTATCACATAAACATGCTTTTATAACGTGAAAACGGCGGAAGTAAAAACAGTTAAAAACATTACAAAGATAATCAAATGAAATTCATTCGTAACTGTATACTAATATTATTATATAGCACTAATTTCTTGATGCAAGGTAATTGTATTTTGTATGTATTCTATAGCCTGGACGATATGGAGGAATACGTGAAGACCAACACCTCGAACACTAATCTTAAGCCCTTAAAGATCGGCAAGGAGAAATGCGATGCGACCAGGTCAACTCTGGAGAATTTCAATGCCAACGTTAAGACGTCGTGCGCCAAGTTCGTCTTGCATCCATTCCTGTGTCAGATCCTGGAGAACATGGAGACGTTTGCGCTCGGCAGAACAGTTATTATGGTCGCCAAAGAGCAGATTGGGAGAGGAAATAGTGACAAGCAGAACGAACAAGAAGAGCCTGACTTTGACAAAGACATTGATATCGGCATGGCAACGCCAAAACGTGAGCCGTCTCAAGATCCTTTGCGAACGTCGTTTATAAGATCCAATTCTTCAAAACTGATTCAACTGCAACCCACAAAAAGATCTGCAACGTCCCGCCAAGGGACAGGAATTTCTAATAAATCTGGTATTTTTCGACAGGAATCGACTAAATCTGTGGATACAGGTAAACAAAATTCCGGCCTGCCCTCGCGCCTAACTTCGCGTACCGATGCATCCATGAAAACCATGACCCGTCAAAATTCTAGTGCTGAGGGTGTTACAAGTCGTAGGGAGGCCAAACCATCTAAGCTCATCACAAAAAGACCACGAAAAGAAAGCACAGCAAATGCCATCAACCAAGAGACAATGGATGAAGCGGAGCAGTACCACGATATTCAGGGACTTAAAGCCACGATATCTTACCGTACAAACTCGGCGCCCTTGATAAATCTTCCCACTCAATCACAAAATGAACCTATGCCTTCTATTAAAGAAGAAAGCTCCACAATAACAATGCAGAACCAGGAGACACTGCAAACAAAGGTCCATGAAAACGGATGCCACATTACCGGCATTGCTGTTCTGGCGAACGGCTCCGTAGTTCTCTGCGACAATGTCCATAACTCAGTCCAGCTCTATAATCCGCAAACAAAATCCGTATCTGAGATGGAATGTTCTCGACCCTGGGGTGTGGCTACCATCGGAGAAAACGCAGTGGCTGTCACGTTACACTACAATCATAAATTAATACTGCTAAAAGTGCAGCAGGACTTAGAGAAAATCAACGAAAAAGATATCGAGTTAAAGTGCAAGGCGGCGTTGACGTACGATCTCAAATTTTATGCCTACAGACTGTACGTTCTTTGCATTGACAGTGACATACATGTGTTGGATTTGAAAGGACGAGAGTTTAAGGTCATTAAAACTGGGATGGCTCTTAACACTCTGCGATATTTTGACATAGACGTAGAGCAGGACACAGTGGTCGTGTCTGGGGAGAAAGGGGTAGCATGCATCTCTAAGGGTATGCCTTTGTGGCATTTCAAACCTCAGATGGAAAAGGCGAAGATCACGTGTACGGGGCTGAAAATCCTCAACCAGTGTGTCATCGTGTGCGACTGGGAAAACTTCAGGATCGCAGAGATATACGAGGACGGTCTAAAGATACGGACAGTCCACGGCGAGGGCTTGGAGAGACCAGTTACCATGGCGGCATCGCCTGCTGGGGATACGCTGTTTGTAAGTCAAGGGGACTACGATATGGACCCGGTGAAGACAAGGATGATTAAAGTTATGAAAGTACAAATGAAAGAAGACAATTAAATATGACCTGGAATACTCGCATGGCTGAGATATTTGTGATTCTGTTAATGCGCTGTTTTAACATAGCCAGTGTTGTTTTGGCTTAGATGAGTGTTTTATGGTGTGAAACATTTATTGTGCCACTTTTTTTGTTATACTTATAAATACTTATACTTCTGATTAAAACAAACCTTTACTTGAGCGTTAAATCATTTTCGATGTTTGCCAAAACATTCCGGTTAAAACTCTATTGCTTTGCAGAAGTCGCGTCAATGCGATCAAATATATTTTAACATACACTCTTTTTTTGGATATCGGATATTGTTGCAAATGAATAATTTTTATTTTAAAAGTCCACGGACACAACTTAGCGCTTTAATAACGATCTTCAAATTTCTATATAAATTTAACGCAATTCACAACCGTTATTTCTTTTATTGATAGGGGTGAGATATATATGTTCAAATCTTCTGAACTTTTAAATTACTAAAATGGCCACGGTCCTCCAAAAATAAGGTCACAATGCCCTTAATTGCACGCTTTGTTAAGTTCATACTCACTATATAAATGTAACTGGCATCTGCCATATGAAATGACATGTACACAGATTGCTATCGTCAAACAACTGTTGTATAGTGCACGCTGTTTACCCCTCTGTTTAAATGGATCAATTTTTGAAGTCTCATGGATACCGAAAACAATAAATTATTTATAATCTCAAAACGCTACATTGTTTTGACAGCGACAAATCTGAAAAAAAACAGCATTTGTTTACGTCTGAATTAAACGTTTTATATAAGCTTCATTGTTTAATGTTTAAGTGAGGCTAGCGTGCTGCATAAATATGTTGTTTTGATATCTCTAAATCTTGAGCAGGGGTTATTGTTTGATAGTAAAACCGGGATCATGAAACACTTAATACAATAAAAAAGGCGGATAAAGACAACTTTGGCGATAATTATAATGACTGCATAGAAATAGTTTATTTCCAGTACAGTATACTTAGTTAGCCCATTCAACGAAGAGTTAAACTACACAACGCCAAGCTTAAACGAGTAGTAAACTGCTCAGCTGTCTAAATTACAAGAATCCATTGTGAATGCATTTCTTAAAAACCTATTTCACATCAAAAACACAAGTTTTGTTCGGTTTTCGTATACGATAGGAACATTAACTTGAAATATAAACCAAACTCAAAGTTGATGGTTGTCATAAACATCGTTTGCGTCTCTGCGACGCAGGGGAGAGCACTACGAGGAGATTAGAAATAAATTACTGTGATGACGCCGTTTGCGATTATTATAGTTGTATTCTTTTTGGTGGTCACCGTATATTCCAAAACACGTGTGTTTACAAAATTCATAAGTTTGGCAGTCTTTTGGTGAATAAAAATAAATATGGGCAGACCAGGTATGTGCTTTTAAAATATCTCCTTTTCTTGACGAGTTTTATATGAGTGCAAACATAATCGATTAAAACACATGTAAATTTCGTTGGATTTCACTAACCGACGTTGCGTTTTATTTTTAAGCCGAACACGTGTTTCGGCTGTTTTGACGATTATCAGAGGCAAATGTAATTGTACACATACATATTTTTCCGTTTAGTGCAAATTCTCTATCTGTACATTTTGATGTTCTTGCCAATATTTGTTTTGAATTTGTTTTTTTTAGTTTAGTAACAATGCAATTGTATGTAACGTTTCGCCTAAGCTTGGGGTATGCAGTGTTTTTTTTCCCAGTTATTTGTGAGTATGCCCTTTTCTGTGAAATTGTGAAAAATGCGTAGTAAAACGCAAAAATTGTGAAAATATGTCTTATCATTAAAACAGGGAAATACAAACCAGTATCAAATAATAACTAGTGATTTTGTTGTATTTAATCACACTTAAAGTACACACACATGATATTAAAGTGTGATCTTTACATTCATGAAACCTTACCATGAAACATTCCAGTTAAATTTCTCTCTTTTGCAGATTTGATATTGTCAATTATTCTTTAAATTTGCAAAATGTCCAATGGCTTCACTTGAGTCAATAGAAATGTCACATGATTGTGATGTAAAAGGCTAATTAAGGGACAAAACAGGGGTTTCATCGATGTTATTTTGGTCACCACTATCAGTATGTGAATCTGACTGACTTGCACTCGTTACTGACAGTAAATCTACTTGTGAAGACACTAAAGTTGAAACTGTCAGGGGTGATAAAATTCCGGTTTATGCCGGATTTCCGGTTTTCTTGTTCCAAAAATTTGATTTTTAGATCGATATAAATCCGGGGTTTTATTTAATAGGGTGGGTTGGGGTGGTATGAAAACACTTGGGTACGAATCAAAATCGGAAACGAAACTGCCGGAATTTTCCGGAGTTCAACGAATTGAACCTGTCTTTTGTGTTATTGAATGTTATTGGTCGATATTCGTCCGTATATGTTTCGGGAAATGCCGGAAAATAACGATTTCATTTAGTTATTTGCAGGTACATAAGCGACCGGAAGTGATCTTTGTTACCAGCGGAAAATTTGTATAAATAGGCGTCTGTCAAGAACGTAGATATTTTTGAACAGTTTGACATCACGCTTGGTAAGTTCCAATAGCGTAGGTCTACCTCTACGGAAGAGGTTTAGTTACTGTAGTTAAAATAGTATCCATGCCGAACGTGCCATAATTTGATAAAGTTAGGACATGGCAATATTGAAATTTAGAATTATAAAAATTCTAGCAGATTGTCTTTTGACTTTTAATTTTTTTTTAACGATTATGAGTGGCAATAATGGCATGGCTGCGGTCCGCATCCTCTTCTGTATTCTCCCTTTATTAATCATAACACTGTTGCTGGTATGGACAGGTCTGTTTTAATTATTTTTATATGCCCCTAAAATATGAGCCGAACAGCAACATGTGTTTTACATTGATAAAAAATTCTCATGGGTAACCTGTCAAAATTTTCAAAAGCATGGGCAGGTAGGGGAACCCATAGTAAATTTTTGAAAATGTGAATTTGTACATAACATTTTTTTAAAGCATTCAAATATTAATACAGGCTATATACATGCAGGGAGGACCCGTGCTGATTTTTTTTAAACATCTTTATATTTAGTTGGTATGACTACAATTTGTTTTCATGAAAACAAATTACGATTCCAAAAACTTTCAATATATCGGTAAATTCAAAATGCTGAAAGCCATTCATGATAGGACTACAAGTCACAAACAGAAATTATTTTTTGTTCAACAGAAGTCTTTGTGTGTCTCAAAAGCAACAGTATATGATATTGAAAACAACTGTTAATATATGTCTTATATGAATAAAAAAAGTACTCAAACAATTGAGTTCAATATAACGGATGCAGTAAAAAATGCCCTATGCTTTGGCGGAAATTGTATATAATACGAATGTTTTGATTTGTAGGTATTCAGCATGCCTCTTGACTTTGCCACAGACAAGGACGATGTGCGGGCTAGTTTACAGTACCAGAGCGATTTACGTCTCATCGTTTCCTGTCAGGTCATAACCTTGCCGTGGAAACTTCAAGACTGTTTGAATCTTACACAGTGTTCTATTATCAATTCCTGTCGAAAAAGGAAAGAGAGAGACTGGCACCAATCATTGATAGCCTTCTTCAAAGAAATCATGTTTCAGATGAGAGTCAGGAGGAGGTCAAAGCCATCGGACGGCGTCTTCGGTAGAAGAAAATGGCCAAGGACGGGGAAACTCGGAAGGAGAGAGTTATCAACAAGATGTTTGACCAACGCAAGAAGACTAGGATGCTGTTAGGACTTTACATCTCTGTGCTGAAATGCCTGAAGCAGTATTCTGTGTTGTTTCAGTCCAAAGAGCCCATGTTGCATATCCTTCATGATCAGCATCAAAAAGGGTAACTGCCTGACTAGTGATGAGAAATTACACCAATCAGTGTGTCTGGTGTGTGCATAATAACTACGTTGCAATAAAGCAGAATGTGCTTATATAATTTTTGTGACTGTTCTGTGACACTTTCACTAGCTGTTTACAAAAATAATTAAAACTCACTGACACTAGTCATGTACAGGTGTATTCATTTTGAAATGTTAAAGTTTTGAACTTCATTTGAATAGATGCTTGAAGTTTGATGTAGTTAGATTGTTGAATTTTCCTAAAGAATACAAAAATATAATTTAAACTGGCTCTAGTCATGTACAGGTGTATTTATTTTGAAATGTTAAAAGTTTTGAACTTCATTAGAATAGTTGCTTGAAGTTTGTTGTAGTTAGATTTCATGTACAGGTGTATTTATTTTGAAATGTTGGAAGTTTTGAACTGCTTCAGAATAGTTGCTTGAAATTTGTTGTAGTAAGATTTCCTAAAGAATAAAAATATTAATATAATAGATTGTCTATGTTCCTTCTTAAATAATTGTTTAATAGGAGCTTGGTGGTGGGTTTGTCATATATAACCCCATTAAATGACCAACTAAAAAGTTAAATATGCAGGTAATGATCACTGAAGAAGTGAATTTCACAATTCAAATGAGACAGAACAGAATACCAGCTGCCCGAGCATAATTTTAAGCTCTAAGTCACTTAAAATACGCAAGTGCCAGGAGCTTCAGGGGGCTTCGCCCCCTATGACCCCCACCAGGGCCTACAAGGGGGGCTATCGCGCCTCCCTGGACCCCCAGCGAAAAACTTCAGGTTTTTTTTTTTTTTACACAGTATCACCCCTGAACTGTTCAACTGCAGCACAAATTGTCTTCCGGGGCTTCACTTACTTTTTTCTCGCTTAAAATTGCCCGTTGAAACGATGACTCATTTTCCTGTAAGATGAGCCTGTCTTTTTATTAAAAAAATTCACGTAGTACTGAGAGTTTCATGAAAAATGCATTGCAATTACTTTAAAAAATAACAAGAAGAAAATAATCCGCCGTGTTTACATTTTAAAAATCCTTCAAACGCTTGATTCAATTTAGATTATAACCCAATGAGCGTTTACAGTGACCCGGATGAGCACGTTTCACCAGCCGACTGGTTCACGAAAATATTTTTGATAAAACGTGACACGAGTCGTGTCAAAATCGAGTAACCTTTCAAAGCGGTGTATACAGAAAACTATTACCGAAATTTTATCCTGTGTAAACAAAATTCACAACATTAATTAAGATTTCGTATTTTTTCATCCACTTTTCCATTTGTGAATTTTGGGCAAAAATTTTGAAAAAAGTATACGTTTTGGCTTTGTGAATGGTACCAAATATCGGCATGAAAACAAGGCAAAAAAACCCCACTGGTATGCAAGTATGGCGCACACTAATTATTATTAAAACAAAACAATATAATTTTCATCAAGCTACCTGGCTTTATAATTAGCTTATTGTAGACAAATGATTGGTATGGAACAGTAAATTAAATAGAATTAACTACTATTATTATTCAATGACCCCGAGCATGACTTCGAGTCTGCTGTGATATCCCGAGGGTGGTCTGTAACACTGTATTGACCTCGAGTCCTTGGTATGAAACACTGTCCGATACTCCGGGTCTGGAACGCAGGGGTATGGTGTTTCATTGCTATATGACCCCGTACCCTGAGTATGAAGAGGCTTGAGTCTTGGTACGGAGATATAGAACTTTTATATTATCAATTTACTAACGACCTGGGCTATTGAGGGGTAGGAATCCTGCTAACATAGGTCGCAAGAAGAGGGGTAGGAATCCTGCTCCCATATGTCGCAAGAAGAGGATTGCCAGCGTCAGAGTGCCCAAAGTCCCTAGTGTTTAATCAATAATGTACTTTTAAGTACCTTCTATATTTGTGTCGATGTTAACTCAACGAAAGCGGGAGCAGATATGCTAGAATTTACCAACGCTCACGCTTTTATACTACCCGCACATCAGGGTAACTTAACTACCTAATTACTCATGCGTAATAAACACGGGCTTTATGACCTAACCCATGCGACTGTCCACACATTACTTTCTTTGAGAAATATACACCCTTAGGCGCCAGTGTTCTGCCGTGATTTTGGACTATTGGGGACAAGGGCCCTCTAGACTTGAAAAAGTGTGGACAAATTACAAAAATGTAGGGACACAGACAAAAAAAGTTGTTCACCTCATTAATATTCCCAAAGCAGATTTTTGTTTTGAAAGTACGTACTAGCTGTTTTCATTCATGTTTGTTTTTTTATTTTCTGTCAAAAAAGGATTAATACATTATACTGTGTTCTTAATTAATTCATATCGTTCTGTTGATCAATGACACACTGCATTCTTAAATACCTTGTATCCTTTCATTATTAATTTTAATTTGAACAAACAATAAAATCCGTTAACAAAACTAGGCGTTCATAATGAAACCTGTTAAAACTACAAAGTGTAACAGTGTTACATCATCAATTAGCCGGGCATCCAAAACTGCAAGCTGTTAGCAACACTCATAGCAACGGTGTCGGTAATTCGACTTCAAAAGTCTTTGATGTTTCTGCCGAAATGCGGTTGTCGTCTAGCAGTTTGTCGCTGAAAAGCGTGTTACGCTTAGCATGTGGACTGCGCGTACAATTATCGATTGATACTACCGTATCTGAACTGTTCAAGCGCTGCCGATAGAGCGTTAATGAATTTGCGTTCTAGTGGTTATAAATTGTCGTCACGATCGATGATATACATTTTACTAAATACGCCGAATGATTTACTTGTAAATTGTGTGGGCCTGCGGACCCGCTTACGAAAATTCGGTGGGGACAAATAATTTATTTTTGCGCCAATGGCACAAGGCCGCATCCACGGCAGAACACTGGGCGCAATCAGTGATTGTGTGAATATAGATCAATTGGATGGGTAAATTTCGTCACATGTGCAATAAAGGCAACCTTTTTGAATAATTTTAATGTAACGCATTTATAATTGTAACATATTTAGATTTTTGGTCAATTAGGATAGTCACTTATGAAAAAGGAATGGCAGTTTACTAACTTCCTAGAAGAATTTTATAACATTGGCCTTCGCCTACTCACTGACTCAGGTCAGTCTCCTAGCCTAATTAATAAGACATGCAACAAATTTAATGTTACTTTTTATACAGGGCAGCCTGAATTCTCTGTAACGCTTAAGTCTCTGTAACATCTAATCGATAAAATACCATTTTAGTGGTGGAAACCAGATAGTTTGAATTTTCATTAATTCCTGTAATTTGCTACTATAATTTGCTACTCAATCTCTAAGTCCTACAAACACCATATATATAATACAAAGGTTTTTACAAGACAATTCAATCACACAATCAGTGTTTTTTTCACCTTTGGGGGAATGGTGGCAGGGCCCTTCAGATGGGGAATTTTACGGCAAAAGGGGATTTTTTTAGAAAAGCATTATCACATGTTTATATTCTACTTTGTGATAAAACATGAATGAGTTGTTTTGCTATAGATAACTTAGACTAACTTGGTTTGATGAAATATTGCTGTGTTTTTTTATGAAAACTCTTCTATCTTAGCCTCTTTTTGTCCGATTTTGGTCTTTTTTTTTCAAAATAAAGCTTACATTCTAAGGCAAATTTAAAGGTTAACATAGGGGAAAAATATATACTTTTTTAGCAGGATAATAGGGCCGAATTTCGGCCCCAAATTGGCCCTAAAAAAACACTCACAATGAAGTCCTGGCTTTCTGAATTGCTGAACTCATTGTTAATCAAATCTTGGCGATTGATCAATTGTCTATGAACACAATTTGGAGGGATGTGAATTGGCATTTGTTAGTCACAGTCATGTTTTATTGCAGGTTTCAGTCCCAGAGGTGGCGGTGGACGAGGGTTTGGTGACCGGGGTGGGGGTCGTGGCCGTGGTGGCTTTGGAGACAGAGGAGGCGGTCGTGGGGGATTCGGAGACAGAGGTGGGCGAGGAGGTTTTGGAGACAGAGGTGGGCGAGGCGGCGGTAGAGGTGGCAGGGGCGGCTTCGGGGACCGCGGTGGTCGAGGTGGAGGCAGAGGATTTGGTGACCGTGGAGGGAGGGGAGGAAGAGGAGGTAGTTAAAAGGATTTTATCATGACATATATAGTATGAATTTAAAATTTAT
This sequence comes from Congeria kusceri, assembly GCA_027627225.1. Classification (NCBI taxonomy): domain Eukaryota; kingdom Metazoa; phylum Mollusca; class Bivalvia; order Myida; family Dreissenidae; genus Congeria; species Congeria kusceri. Next base: position 48,734,010 of record CM051030.1, read on the forward strand.
TATATTACAGTTTTCTTTAGTACAAATAATTGTTAATTGTTGAAAGAGGTAAATATATATTTTCAGGGGTTTCATTAAATTTTGAAGTAGAAGGATGCTTCTTAAAAGCAGGCGGGTGTTTGGGGGTCCTGATATTAACACTTTTCTATACATTAAAAAATGGCTGGTTATAAGATCCAAATAACCAGGTGCTTTGCCCGGCTAAAGGGTCTAAATGAAACTCCTTTCTTTCACGCTTCTAATACACATATATTATAAGTTGTGTAAGTTTGTACGTGTTCGTTAATGAATTTCAATTGCCAAGAATAAAATATAAGTACTTAATAATTTATCAAGGTTATAATTTATGTAAAACATGAATGTTCTTGAGTTACCACCTATTATGTGTTTAGGTCGAGGCGGGCGTGGTGGCGGCAGGGGTGGTATGAGGGGAGGTAGACAGGTCGTTGTAGAACCCCACAGGCACACAGGTGAGTAATGCACACTGCAGGATTTATTTTCTTCTGATACTGGAGATCTGAAAATTTTACTTTACTAGGCTCTGTCTGTTACACCCTTTTAAAACACAAATGAAAATGGTATGGTGTGTTTGAGAACAGCTTTTTGAAAAAGTTTTCAGTTTAGCAAATGGATTTTGGCTTCTGATGTACCCCTCTTAATGCAGCATTTTCCTCTACGTACTGGTAAATTGGTACCTGAAAACGGTACATTTACATTCCAATTTTCCCAATTTGAAGGTAAAAAAGTCACAAATTCTAGGAATAAAAAAAACATCCAGAAAAGATTGACGCTTTTCCTGTAAAAGCTTTCAATTTACTATCTCCAGGCAATAAATCCAAGTGAAAGAATCAAAGGAACTAGTTGTTTTAGAGTTTAGTTCTTTTAACTTATTGTTTTTACATACTTCATGGTTTTTTGTATGAGAGTAATAACATTCCCAATTTTGTTAAAAAGGACAATTTGACCTTACTGGTACCATTCCCAAAGTAGTCAGGGCTTTCATTAACTTTTGAAAACTGGAAGTTTGAACTTCCTGGCTTCTGATTTTGGAAGTTTTGCTCGTAATCTTTGGAAGTACTGACAGTATTCAGCGACATAAATATGTACATTACGATGTTCACAGCATATATCGCTACTCTTAGTATAGCTAATGTAGTACTTCAGTCATGTTTTTCACTTCATATTATTTTTTTCAGACCTATTGTTAACTTTGAATTATAATCAGGGCTTGCACCTAGATTAACAGTTTTGAAGTCCTCACTTCCAAGTGTTGGATATTGGAAGTTTTAAGCATTCTTTTTGAGTTTTGGATACTTCCATGCCTGCAATTTTGGAAGCCCTGTGACAATAGCTGGGAGTAAAATACTCCCAAACTTCCCTTAATGCAAGCCTTGGGTAGTGAGGAAAACACTGCTCAATGTGAAACTGCTCAGGTTGAATTAATTGTAGAATGCATTCAGTTATTGTGCAATATATCAGTATTCTCCTAATAGTTATTATGTAATTTTTTCTCACCTTAAAAAAGTTGGTTAGGCCTGTTGGTTGGAAGTTCAGGGAAATAGTGGGACATGTGAAAAATCAGATTTTCTCAAACACCTGCTTAAAGAAATAAATGGAAGAAAATGGTTGGATGTTTAATTAAATGCCTTTATCATATATTCTCAGGAGTGTTTATTGCCCGAGGAAAGGAAGATGCCCTTGTCACTCTGAACATGGTGCCCGGTGAATCTGTCTATGGAGAGAAGAGAATATCAGTTGAAGTAAGAAATTGTCTTGCAAGTTTAAAAAATGTTTTACAGCCTCTTTTACAATTGTTGTCAGAGTGATAGGTTTCTAGCTATTGCCTTCTAGAATTAGCAATGGACATGAAGTAATTTAAAATTGAAGGCTCTAGGATTGTCATTCATTTTTTCAATGAACAAATGTTTTTTGTCTCTATTATTCACGATTTCGACATTGTCAAATTACGCGTAACGAGACTGGCGAGATAATCCGAAATTTTGAGGTCAGGGGGGTTCCGTGTTCTCGCTGTAAAGTAAATTGATCAGCTGCTGATTCAGTTTCACGTAAACTGCTATTAAAACTCACACGAGTAGTGTGTCAAAATAGGCAAAAATAAAAACGAAACACCACACCAGACCTACGGTTAGAAGCAAACCATACTAATTCTTTTGACATGCCACTTTGAAAACCCCCACCAACCTATTTTATAAACGTTTTATTGGTCGGTCTATTTTTTTACAAATTAAATGATTTACTTAGTACTAAATGTTTAACAAAAAGCCCAAATTTGATTACGTTTTCATACATCCAGAAAATGAGTTTTATATGATTTAGAGAGTGGGGTTTTTCACAGATATTTTTATTTAATATATATTATAATTAGTTTTATTTGATTTGGTGAGTGGGGTTTCTCACAGATATATTAATTTAATGTATATAATTATATATTTTTTTATGTTTTTTCTTTTGACAATTGCAACCTGAATTCAAACCGGGCCTAGCTAGCTCAGTTGGTTGAGAGCTGGACTGTCAATCCGGGTGTTCGTGAGTTCGAGCCCCAGCCCGGCCACATAACTTGTGTGGGATTGGTCATAAAATAATTTCTACGGCCATTCTCTCCCTACCTCTGATTCAAGCAGGGCAGTAGTTACTTGCATTTAAGTATGTGAACTTGGTACTGGTAAACCGCTTAGATCTGCTTAGCTTGCCCAGGAAAAGTGAGTAGGTTAACTGACCGCATTTATATGACTGAAAAAGCAAACAAACAAACTTAACATCAAAATCTGTAATTGTAGCAGATCTGGCTGCAGTATACGAAATTCGGCCCCATTCCCCTGCTTAAAAAGTATATATATTTCACCTATATTAATCTTAAAATTCCCCTCAGAATGAAAGCTTTATTTTGAAAAAAAAGAAGACCAAAATCGGACAAAAATTCGTGAAGATAGAGGAGTTTTCTTAAACAAACCCAGCTATTTTATCAAACCAAGTTAATATAAGTTATCATTTGTAGCAAATCAATTCATAAATGTTTTATAACAAAGTAGAATATAAACATGTAATAATGCTTTTTCAAACCAAAAAATCCCCTTTTGTGGTAAAATTTCCCTTCTGAAGGGCCCCGCCACCTTTCCCCTAAAGGTGAAAAAAATCACTGCATTGGTAATGATTGCTGATTTAAGTACCATTAGTTTGTTGTGTTAATTACATGTTGTGTTTTGTAGAGTGGAGAGACAAAGATCGAGTACAGAGCGTGGAATCCATTCCGATCCAAGTTGGCAGCAGCCATCCTGGGAGGGGTAGACCAGATCCACATGGGGCCAGGAAAGAAGGTCCTATATCTTGGGGCTGCCTCAGGGACTACTGTCAGCCATGTGTCAGACATTGTAGGGCCTGTAAGTAGGACAAAGCTTGCATTAAGGGAAGTGTAGGATACTCCCATTTTTTGTCACAGGACTTCCTAAATTTGCAACCATGGGAGTTTCAAGACTTCCAAAATTGCAGCAATGGAAGTTTCATCATGTAAGGATGAACAAGTTGGAATAAAAATGAAGTGGTTCATCTCAATGTATACTTCTTTAACTGAATAAATTTGCATATGATGAACACCTGATGAAAAAGAAATGACCTTAAACAAACCTTGAATTTTACACTTAATTACATCTCGGAAATTCTCAGGACTTATGTCACGCAATACTATCAAAACTTCCAAATGTGATTAGCAAAACTTCCATAATCTGAGGCTAGGAAGTTCAAACTTACAGATTTGAGAAGTTAATGAATTCCCTGGTAGGAGATGCAGCTTCCTTCATTTATCAAAACATATGCCATGGTTTGTACGTATCTGGAAAAGTAATGGAAAATGGGCTTTGTCTGGAAAAATCATGAACTTGATAATTCGGATTTTATCATGGAAAAATCTATGAAAGTTGCAAAGCATCATTAAATATGACTGTAAGTGAATAAAAATGATCAATTCCATTGAAATATATTCATACAAAAAATCCAAATGGAGTGCGTAATGATGGGCAAACATGTATTGCAGCGCTACAGTCAATTCTATACTACTCTACAGGGCATGTATCAGCTTAGATAAATAATTTTATTATGTAGATCATATAAAATCTGGATATTAGTGTATGATTTTGACTTAGTATGTTTGGATTGTATCATGGAAAACTAAATTATGTCATGGTAAAATCATGGAGTTTTGGTTTTTGTATGAACCTTGATTTGTGTTCCTATCTTTTCGAGCATTTAAACAATCAGTAATTCTTTATTGTTTTAAGTGCATTAAAACTTTAGGGGGTAGTTATTTTTCCTTTATTTTATTTACAGTATTTTTTCCCTAAATCTGTTTAGATTGCTGCAAAGAATGTGCAGGCATTAACAACTTTGTAAACTACTAGTATTGAGCGGATTTTAGCCATAACAAGAGAAATCCACACACTGCATTATTTAATAAGTTGGCAGCCTCAATATGATAGTAGTTGCAAGTTTATAAGAAACCTAATCAGTGTAATTTGCATACATGCACATGCTAAAACAAACACTGACAATTAGCAGTTTTGCATTCCAGCAATAGCGGTCACGTAATTATGGCAAGACCGTTAATAATTTGTTGGCAAATGTTTATCATCTCGTGTCTTACATATTAGCTCATTTTCTGCCTTCAGGAAGGGTTGGTGTACGCTGTTGAGTTTTCACACAGAAGTGGCCGTGACTTGATCAATGTGGCCAAGAAGCGGACAAACATCATACCAATCATTGAGGACGCCAGACATCCACATAAATACAGAATGCTTGTTGGTGAGTTAGGACTGCGGGTGCTTGTTTGATATAATAGCTTCAGTTAGTGTTGCTTAGGCATTGTGTAACCACAGCTTGAAACATGTCAGATTATGTATAGGTCTTGCCCCCAGTTAGCTGTTGCGTTACAGCAGTGCAATCAAAAGTCCAGATAAGATGCGTATCTGCGTAAAATACGCATGAAAAGTTTATAAAATACGAATGAATTTAAATTTCAGTGAGTTACAAAACTCATGATAAAATCCACCGTACGCATTGTGTGCTATTATCCGGCATACTTCCATTGCCTACTTCGTATTTTTCGATCAGCTGTTTTATAATTGCACTTCCATGTAAACACGACTGGTTCCCGTTCTTCGTTCACACATTGTCAGGTTTAGCTGGAGCTGTCCAAAATTACAGTCTTAGTCACAGAGACGCTGCCTTCTTTTGACAAGCGTCTGCATGTTGTGTCTTGCAAGTTTGACAGATCATGGCGAGCCAAATGAACATGCTTGATTTCTGTCAATATCATTGGCAATTAGTTCAGAAAAGATTGTCGGTCCCATTATTAATAATCTTGTATTTGACGTTATAAAATGTGTCCAGAAAAAGAAACATGATGGTAACAACGTTGCTGAAAAGAATGTCCAGCTCGAAAATCAGTTTTCCATTGCTTAGAATTTACAGCAAGAGTAATGCATTAGACTCAAATGTGCATTTGTTATGATGCTTTGAGGGTAATATAAAATACTCCTGAAAAATCTTGGTGTTTGAATTTTACTCATTAACTAATAATTTCATGAGTGAAATACCCCTCGACTGAAAAAATTCTCTGGAGCTCCGAGTACAATACAGCGTCATTTGGCACTTTTTTCTGTGTTATGAATTTGAATAAGGCATGCTTCATTTTACAATTCAAAAAAGGGATTAGCCGCATATGTAGCCTCTGGTACCTGCATTATGTTTTTTTGGATGTGTTCATTTTGTTTGGTCTTTTCTTACTACACAGTAGTATATTTCATGTATTGATAATGCATACAGAAAATTATGTTATATATATAATTTGTTGTTTAGCTGTTGAACACAGTGAATCGAGATATTTAGTTAAAGAAATAATTGCATCGGATTCAATGCCTTTTAACCATCTTCTTACCTGTGTTATTCAGGAATGGTTGACACAATCTTTGCTGATGTTGCCCAGCCTGACCAGGCTAGAATTGTCGCTATCAACGCTCACCAGTTCCTGAAGAACACCGGCCATGTGGTCATGTCTATAAAGGTAACACAGTGACACTGCCAATGTTGGCTGCACTGAGTAAGTGGTACATTTGAAATCAAAAGTTGATCATCTAAGGATCTAAGTGTAATTCTTTTTCAGTCTTGCGAAAGTTTAGATAAATTAATTCATCAAAACAAGAGGTTATGCCAGAAAAGTAGTAACATTTATTTCCCAGTCAATTTATTGTAGGCCAGTTGTATTGATCGATTTATTTTCTAATCTAAACACATTGTTCTGTTCATTGTAGATAAAATGTATTGACCAAATAATATGAGTTTCTAATCTAAAAACGTTGATTGTAGGCCAACTGTATTTCGAGCTCATCTTCAACTTAATTTCCAAATTGAAACACGTTCTGACAGCATAGGCTAACTGAATATATTAAACAAAACACATTTATGATGATCATTTATCAAACTGTATTGACTGAACAAAACACATTTATCAAAGTCAGTCTGTATTGAATGACAAATATATCATTTTTGTGTCACCTGAATAGGCGACATACAGGTGTTACTTTTGTCGGTGGCGGTGGCGACGTCCCCTTTCGCTTGTCCGGAGCATAACTCTTAGACTATTAAAGCTATCAACATGAAACTTCATAGATAGATAGATCTCATTGAGGGGAAGTGCAGTGCACAAAAACCGTTACTCTGCACCTCATACTTTCGGAGTTATTGCCCTTTGTAAATTTTCATACTTATTTTTGTGTCGCATTTTTGGTTTTAATAAGTCTTTTCTTTGCAATTAGCCAGAGTGCAGTGCTTTTGAATATTTCAGTAAGTCTGTAATAAAAAAATTTAGCATTAACCTTAAGTGCTTCTTCATTTGGATTCACGTAAGCTGTCCGGCGTCAGGCGACATATCCGACTCGTGGAGTTCTAGTCTAATCTAAACACATTAATTGTAGGCCAACTGTATTGACTCGACTGCGGCGCCCGAGGCCGTGTTTGCCAGCGAGGTGAACAAGTTGAAAGCAGAGAAGATCAAGCCTCAGGAGCAGCTAACTCTTGAGCCATATGAGAGAGACCACGCTGTCGTGGTCGGACAATACAGGTATGATCTGGACGGGAATGGGACAGAAAGTTATATTGTTTGGTCTTGATGTCTCATTGCTTGTAAAACATTTGAACACTATTTTGAGAAAACATTTCTTGTTAAGTATTGTTTGTTCTCAACAGTTTGTTAAAATGTGTTTGTAATGTGGATGTACACGAACTTTAGCATGTTATACAAATGAGGTCTGCCTAGGGAAACTCGGGTTGAATGCATGTGCCTAAAGTGTCGTCTCGGATAAGCCTGTGCAGTCCGCACAGGCTAATCCGGGACAACACATTCTGCCGGCAGTGGATTTATGTTTAGAAGAGACTTCCTTGAAACAGAAAATACCATAAAAGTGAAAGTGTCTTCCTTAAGCATACTTTGTAATTCTCTACACCTGCATTCCCTGTTGTTGACACGAAAGTAAACAGATGTTTGTTTTACATTCTATGCACCACACAACTGGGCACTTTTTGGAAGTCTGTATTTACCTTGTAGTTGATTCCCCTGTGTTCCTTAATTTCAGACCACCACCGAAGAAATGAGACACGTTAATTGAGTTTTAATGGACTTCAAAAAGACCAAACGCAGTGTTACAGGGCAGGCTCCAGTCCTGCTAACATTTCTACATCCAGTATGGAATTTTTCTGTGTGCTTGTTGGAAGATGACATTCTCTAGTAGTTCATTTGCATGGCTGAGCTGTTGATTTTGTTACGAATTTATTGTTTTGTTAGATGATAGCTGTGTTTAAAATGTCTGTAAGTGTAAGGACATAATTTTTTTGTCAAAAAGATTCCTAACATGAAGGGCTGTTTACAGTACTGTACAAATTGGTTTCAATACGATTTGTAAAATTAATAAATTAATACATTCTTCAGTGAAGAAATGTCACCTTAAATAATGTAAAATGGGTTATTCTCAAGACAATGTTATACTCATTACTGTAATAAGTTTATTTTCAAGACAATGTTATACTCATTACTGTAATAAGTTTTTACAATACCAGCAATTGGTGAACTGAATTACGTCAGACTTTTTACATTAGGGAAAGATCTAGGATCAAAAACGGTACAGGGTGCTGCTGAACAGGAGCAAGGTGGAAAGGCAGACATTTGCTTATAATTTGCTAAATCCAGCGTTTTCATGAGTGTCATGTTTTTAATAAAGATTTTTAAGCATGGTCTATTCATTTGTCATTGAATACCTGCAAAAATATATTGAATTTCAAAAGATATTCACCATGTGTGTGTTGACCAGCCCAGAGGGGGGTGGGGCCAAAAAGGAGCAGAGTGCTGCGGTCTAGATCTTTACCTGAACCTTTAACTGGCATATTGTTGTGTTATTTCCTTTATGTAAAACATTTTTTAGTCTCTTTAGTTATGTGTAGTAACATTATAATTGTTCCAAATTAACAATTTACCACTGCTTTGGTTCATCCATGTTCGACAGCTTCTACTAATCATGTGAAGATTAATATATTGATAAAAAAAAACGTGACAAAATTAAGAAACACACACCCTTAGTACTAAAAAACTGTGTTCATAAATTAAGATGGTAACAGGAAATAGTCAATTTATGGATATCTTTCCTTTTTCATTGCTTCTTGTTTAAAGTATTGCATTTTGTTTGTGGTATCATGAAAAAAATATCGCCGGCCCGCCTTTCTAACCCTGTCTGGCGTTTAGGCGTGATTATATATTTTGTATAAACATGTGTTCATATTATCTCATTGTGCATAACATGCATATAATGTACATTGGTCATTGATAACAGTTTTAATAAATCACGTACCAATATACACGTGTTCACTTAATGCCAATGTGACGCTACGACCTTGACATCCAAACATATCAAGCGTGCAGTCGAGTTCTCCGTTATTCCTGTGCAGGTGGGTTCATGTGCCCGTTGCCGGAGTGATACAGATCTAGTCAGTCTGTTGGTTTGTTGCGAAGCACGGTGTACACGGGAAGTCAATGTAGTAGCTGTATTTAGTACATGGAGGCTTGAGCAGGGAATTTCACTATGATTACCATGAATGAAATATGTTGGACAGCTGATGTTTTAAGGTACAGCTCCATATAGGTGCTTTATATCGAATTGTGTTTAAAAGCCAGGCCATTGCACATTAGACGTGCACAAACGTGTCGCCATTATGCCATTTATCGTTTGCATTTAAACTAAAACTAGAATTTCACGCAGGAATATGATAGAGAGATTGAAACAGTTGTAATATGGCAAACATGACTTATCCCCGGAGTCATCCTGCAGAAGACGAAACACTGCGGTGCCAACGTCCCCGTCTTTAAATTAACTTATAAGGGTACGCGATATTGTTCCTTTCTTAAAGGTTTTAATCCGAAAATAATGTGACTGACTTATTGATCGTCAATATTGCAAAATGTTTACTGACGGGCAATCTCCATCATTCAGGACAATTTTAATGTGTACGCATGTAAACCGTTGCAGACTGAAGTTAAACTATAAAATCATATATGAAACTAACTTATTTTCCTTGTGATTGAAGATTATTACATGTTTTTTTTCCTAGCTTGGTACCATGCAGTTATCAATATTATCCCCCAGGGGGGGAGCGGCGGGCATATACGGGACTTCAGACTGAAAGTAAGTCCCGACAGGCGGGAATTTGACACGCCGAATGATTCCGGGTCCCGAGAAATAAACTTAGTCGGATTTTCGATCCCGCTAATATTGGGCCCAAGCATCTCCCTCTGTGGGGATTTAGACAACAATGCTTGGCTCCAGGGTGGGGTATAAGACCTCAAAGAATAAAATTTGTGAAATTCCCCAGGGTCCGCCAACCGCTTCCCCCGGGGGAAGATGCACCATGCGGTAACATCATTGGCTGATAAAAACTGTCAACAACGTGTTCATTTGTGTTTACAATTGGCAATGGCTCATAACTGTATTGACATACTATTTAATTAGCAAATGAAAAACACTCTAAAACATATGTTTTTACAATGCAATTGTCAAAAGCGAATTTCCAATTTAATATATTCGGTACGTGATGAAATAGATTTGCAGATTGTGACTTAATCTCATATCAGATCGTGAATAAGTACGATGTTGAACTCCTAAGACTTTAGGCGCAGTTTCTTTTCCAGTGGTTCTTCTGATCAATAATGTGGAAATGTAGGTTGTTTTCGTTCACAACCACTTCGTATCTGTGTTCTCGACACAAAGGGAACCTGCTCAGTCATAATTGGATACATGCCTGCGAATCAATGCAACTATAACGCTTTTGTTTTAAATGAATAAAAACTTCTAAATTTTACCTTCCGTTACAATTTACAAGATGACAATAATAATTGGTAACAATGAGTACGATTTAGGATATCGTTTGCCTAATTTGCAAGGATTTCGGATATATAAGTAATACGATTCATCATACATGTATAGAAATGCAAACATCGAGATTTCATTATACATGTATATAAATGCAAATATATTACACTTTTTGTAATAATCACATACTGTATGCATCCACACTAGAACCCGTTTTAAGGTTAATAAGGAAAACACAATTGATAAAATATTAAAATTAGATAAACTTCATTTAAAGAACTTAATCCATATACATGTATGTAGAAACAATTTATTTCTAGTTCTATTTACATCTTTATGTAACTGTTTATACCGAGTTTCGTCATCACATGTAAAATTCTTATTATCGACAGAGAAGTTAGACATAACAATCTATACGTCCCTATTTTAGTGCAGTGTACTGAGGTGTGGCACCTAGTCATCGTTATATTTATAAGACGTTGTCTAAATAAATAAATAAATAACACATTTTAATACGAGTTCTAAAAAGCTGATCGGTAAATTCAAATATATTATTTCATTATAGCAACAGCCACGGATGTTCAGTTAAAATTCCAAACGAACCAATTATACAGTGCATGGAAAGTGAAGTCTAGAGAGCTGTGTGTCTCTTACACGTGGCCTCACATTCCTATATTAAAAAATATATGCTATCGAGGCTCATACAGGCTTAAACAACAATTAAATTATTTAATTTTCGTTCATTTTCGTTAATAGTTTCACTGCAACGTTTCATTGCAACAATGCTTTTTACCGCTACTATTTGTAATGCATAACAACAATGTTTTACTCTCAATGATTCCCAGGCGTGGATTGAAAAATTATTGTATGTAACTTCTAAAGAAAGGTAAATCTGAGCAACTACGAATTGCAAAATTAAGACCGCAATTAAGCGCATAGTTTTCAACCTTTAAGTTAAATACATTCATTATTGAAAGCTACACAGCCATAAATTGTTTATTGTGTCCAGAGCAAAGATTTAACAAGAAATGTCTTTAAAAAAGACAATCGGCGTTGAAATTAATATTGAGATGTCATTTTTTTATTCCCGAAACATAATACAAGAGGGACAAGATGATCGTTAACGTGAGTTTTTGGACCCCAGCTTGTTTGGTCCCCACTAAGGAGACTTCTTTCGGACACTATAAGAAACCCTATCGGACCCAAAATTAATTGCAGATAAACTCAAACATTATTTAGATGTTTACCGTGAATTAACCGATCATACATTCCATGTTTTCACCGGTGATAAATGAATAACCTAAATGCTAGTAATTTACGTTACTATAATTGTTACATGAATTTGTCAGGCAAATTTAACAAATTAGCATTGTCAGAAAATAATTGCGGAAATGAATGAGAATTATTATATATCAGACGAGTGAACATAGTTATGTTAAAAAATATACTATACGTATCATAAGTTTTGCAAATAGTGTATTCATGCTACGCAAATGAAGTAAAAGTAACATTTCGACGTTTTACGAGACTTCTTTCACCACATCATATATATAGAAAGATGTTAATTTTTTTTTTCATTGAATAACATCTACTGGAGAAGTTAATAGAATGGTGCAATTATAAATAATTTTTTATAAAACGCAACTGCAATTCAAATATAAATTACATGCACAGTAAGTTTATAAATATATACTCCCCATTTATTGAAATTCTCGGGTTTATGATTCTCCGAACGCTAATTGATGGAGGTATATTAGAACAGAACAGAACAGAACATTTTATTTAATACTTGTACAAGTACATCGTCTACAACACATATCAATATAATACATGCAATCAACATGACATAGCGTAGTGTTAAATAATTCTAATCAATGCGTATTTCGATCGAGGAATTCGGAGGATGAACGTTAACCGTGTGTTAATTATTAACGAAAGTTAATGCATTTCTAACATTCATAGCTTCCTTAATAAACTTACACAGATTAAAAACATCTGATTTATTAGTTGAATTTAAAAGCTGGGTAAATTTATAGACAGAAGGTTTTACATAGAAATATCTTCTAATATATTTTTTTCTGATGTCAGTATAACAATTGCAAATAATGGCAAAATGGTATTCGTCCTCTATATCTGTAGAATTACAAAGTGTACAATATCTTTCCTCTCGTGGAATTCGATTATATCTTCCTGTTTGTATTCTGAGAGGAAGTCCATTTAATCTTAATCTACTCATGTATAAGCAATAACGTTTTGATAAAATATCTACATATGGCTCGTAATGATGTGTTGATTTACACAATTTATACTGACACAACATTGAGCTGTTGTCAATTTTTGACATCGTTTCTTGTTTAAAGGTGTCTATAATACGGGTTTTTAACTCATTCAAAAATAAATCCTGATTGATACTGCTAACATTATCAAATACGTATGCAAATCCATAATCAGCTAACAACTTTCTTATATTTGCTGCCCAATTTAAATGTCCGTTATAACTATCAATAACAGATTGGGAATAAATAGTTTTAACAATAATATTGTTTGAGCTAGCAATTTTCAGCCAGTATTTAATCATTCGAATATATCTACTAATAAACAATGGGTAACGTCCCAACTCACTATATGTAATTGCATTACAAGTATTTATTTTAACCTTTAACAATCGCTTGCAAAACTTAAGGTGGACTCTTTCAAGTTCCTTTGACTTAGTATAACCCCATACTTCACAGGAATAATTCAATATAGGACTCACAAAAGCATCAAATAACTGACACATTGTCTTAGGACTTAAGTCAAACTCCTTACATTTGCATAAAAGAATGTTCGTTGCTTTCAAAGCTTTACCAACAAGGTGTTCCTGATTTAAAATAAAATTTCCAGTGTAATTAAAAATTGTTCCTAAATAGTTAAAATAATTTACAACTATTTTTTGTCCATCGTATGACCAGTTTTCAATATTTAATAATACACCCCTTTTACGAAAAACCATAATTTTAGTCTTCGAAGTTTTTACCTTGAGTCCCCAGGTATCACAATATGACTTTAAACTATTTAAATGTTGTTGTACCTCACATGGGGTTTTACCTAAAATGGCCATATCATCTGCAAAAAGTAGAAGTATCAATACAATATCATCTAAAACTAGGCCACAGTCTACTACGCGCTATTTTTATAATGACGCATCCTTCACCTCGAGTGTGTTGAATACGCTGGAATAAACCATTTCATACACTTCGCCGAATATCTACGTATGGCTCCGAAAGGTTTCAGAGCGCAGTAATTCTCACAAAATTGGATCAGTGTAATTGCTATTTATAGAGCGTATAGCTGATGTAGGCTAAACAAAATAATGATTTTATTATGTGAATAAATATTACATTAAGTTCATGATATACAATGAGTAAAATTGTTCATAACTATGTTCAGTTCTAGAGTGTATATTGAAGATATGTTTATAACTTTATTTTAACCGCTTATGCAAGCAATTATGTAAATTTTAATCCCCCTAAATATGCAACAGTTATTGGTGAACATCAAACCATGGTTGTAAGTTTGCATTCCCTGAAATTAGAAAATTTGCCCAATTCTATTGGCATTCAATTTTCCCGCTGCATAAAATTATTGCAAGAAATCTAGGTCAAAAGTGATCTTAGACAGCTACGCCGCAAAAGTGTCCTAGCATTTGACTCGCGTGTATCGATTGATACTTGGTTGTAAGTTGAAGGACGTTGTGCTATTTATAAACTGAATTAATAACAAAAACGTGTAGTATGGATAGCTGGTGAATGAACACGGTATGTTGTATATTTTACATTAATCTTTGATCGAAAAGATGGTTTCTGTTTAACAATTTAATCTTGGCTATGGAAATAAGCATTGAATCGATCACCACTACGTTGTTTATTATTCGACATAGATCCGAGTATATACTAGTTTCGAACCGGTTAAATGGGGGAACTGCTATAATTATGTTTGTTATTTATTTTTAAATTTTTTTTTTTTTTTTAGCAGGTCAGTAATTTGCAAATAGATGTGTAACTTTACAAAATAAATTAACACCGTATAATAAGGTGTTGCTATAATGTTATGTATGTCATCATCCATATCCTTAATACAATCTTGGGAAGTTGAACTTACCAGTACAGTTAAAGTTTAAATATACCGTCGACGTTTTTGTTCTTAAGCAAAACATTTATTAAGAAACGAGAACAACGAGAACATGCCAGATAGTTAAGGCTGTACATGGTTTTGACACTTCATGACGCTATTGACCTTAATTAGCTTTTTGTTTTCTGACATTACGTTCGTTAATGTATGCTTGTACACAGTTCATATAAACTAATGCACTGTACAGGTCGTAAAACCTTGTTAACGGCATGTGAAAATAATTAAAAGGAGTTCTAATATTGTACATGGACTACACGGTTACATGTAACTAATGCAATGCATGCATGGTTGATTTGCATAATTTAAATGAGTTATTTACTTATTGTCTTTTAATCGAGAATAAACTTTAGCAACATTAATTATATGTTACTTTTGCTATGCAACTTGTCTCGTTTTCATACTGATTTGTGACCTTGAATCAGCCCCGATTGATCTCATGTGTTTCTCGGTTCGTCAATACGTCGATAATGCTTGGATTAGTAAAATATTTATTCGAAAAACCGGCCGTACCTTGTTTACTTTGCTCTCGGTTTATTGTGTTTGCGTTTCATGAAGCGCGACCGCCACAACTTGTCTATACGGTATTGGCGTATCACACTTCAAAATCATTGCGCAATACTAGCATTATATTTCCCGACATTTAAAGAACAAAATTCTATATACACTGTTCGTGTGTACTACGGGTCTGTTATTTAATTGGTGTTTCGCAATGATGGATTCGTTATGATCATTAATGGTTTTGGCAAATAAGAATTATGAATTGAACTGATATACATCGTGTATGAATATTTTGTAATTGACATGCCAAAACAGCGTGGCATGAGTGTACAGGCTTTTAGACTTTTATGGCACACTGTTAAGTAAACGATTGAGTTCAATGGGCCCGTGTTATATCTCTTATGAAAGAAATTCGGCATGAGCGAATGTATACGTGTCGGTAAGTCCGTACTACTGCAAAGGTTCTCCGCGTAGTTCAGTGGTTCGGACGACCGATTCATAGCTCGGCTACCTTGGTTCGATTCCCAGTCTCGACTCATGTAGGCTAGATTGGAAGTATTCACAATACCGGCCATATGTGGTTAAACTTCTTATAATTCCGTTTGCTCCAAACACTGGTCAATATGGCATTCAAATCCTTCACTAAATATGAAATACATGTAGATGCAATCCACTCCATTACATGATTCAAAATTCGCCTCAGGATGTTTTAATAAGCCAGTTAGGCAGTACTATTTGTTAAATAATAGGAGACATGTTCGGTTACTCCGGTAGGACTATGTATACTGCTAAGTTCGAGTCGTCTCCAGTTGCTATTCAATACATGATATTAATCGTGATGTTGATATTTGCTTCATTTGCTACGCGTATTCATATCGATATTTACAACAATACATAGCCATTAAATTTAAGTGTATGGAATTTTGTTATAAGTGCAAACTCGGTATCAGCGAGTTTAATTTAATATATATCGAGAAAATACAGCAACAGCACCATTGGCATATGGCGCTGGCTCCTGATTTAGCCGTCTATTAATGCGACTACAAATGACGATCCGTCTTAAGTAGTAATTAAATAGTTACCATGGCGATACTGTGATTTCTATAATATTAAGTTATAGATTTAGTTATCCGAGCAAACCGAAATATTTTCCTAAACAACTGGAAGTCTCTCTCCACAAGGGCACTTGATGAGTACTTGAATAGCTTGCATGCAACAAGAGAACAACGCTGGAACATATGGCATGCGTTTCGTCAGAATATTAATAAGTTTATGTTAGCAAAATATAAAATGCGTCTTAAAGGACCTGTTCACAGATTGACGTATTCACAATTTTTAAACTTTTTGTCACCGATTCCAAAAATAAAAGAACAGTGTATACAAGGGATCAAAATCACACTACGGATCTAGAAATATACTGTAAAAACCATTTCGTTTGTGAATCAGTTGAAATTTAACAAATTATAAAGCGTTTGTTATTCTAACGATGGAATAATTTGGAGTGTTTCTGTTGTTTTCGTTGAAACTGTCGACATCACGTGGAACACTTAAACATAGAGTAAATAATGATAGGTGCAATATTGAAGTCGGAATGGCAGAGTGGTTAAGGCGATAGCCTTTTAATCCGGAGTCCCGGGTTCGAACACCAATGGGATCAATTGGTTTTATTTTCTGTTTAAAAAATATACTTTTCTTGTTCCTATACTTAAGCTTTTTAGTTCCGGTGCTTAAATATGTCAAGTTAAGACATTTAATGGCATACTTTAAAAAAAATGCGAAAATCTGTGAAAAAGTCTCTTAAAAGTGGAAACATTCTTTATTGGTCGTATTTTATTATAACATTGTGACATTTATACCAAGAATTAAGTTGATATTCACTTGTAAACTGTCTTTTCGGGGAAGGACAAGTACTAAAAGAAGAAATTAAATGCTATTTATTGAATGATGACTCAATGAAATACGATCGATCAGGTTGATTTAATCTCACCTGAGCACAAAGTGCTCATGGTCAGCATTTGTGATCGTCCGTTGTCCGTCGTGCGTGCGTGTGTGCGTGCGTGCGTGTGTGCGTCGTCAACTTTTTATTTAAACAACATCTCCTAAACCGCTTGGCAGATCTTCACCAAACTTCACAGGAATGATCCTTGGGTGGACCTCTTTCAAAGTTGTTCAAATCTTTCCGGTCCGCTGCATATGTAGGTCACCAGAGCTAAAAATAGATTTTAAAAGTGAAAACTTAAAAAATCATCTTCTATGAAACCGCAAGGCTCAGAGCTTTCATATTTGGTATGTAACATCCTCTAGTGGTCCTCTACAAAGATTGTTCAAATGATGCCCATGGGGTCAAAACTGGCCACGCCCCGGGGGTCACATTGTTTATATAGACTTATATAGTAAAATGACTATAAAAATCTCTGAAACTGCAAGGCCTAGAGGTTTCATATTTGGTATGTAACATTGTATAGTGGTCTTTTACAGAGATTGTTCAAATGATGCCCCTGGGGTCAAAACTGGCCACATCCCGGGGGTCACATGGTTTATATAGACTTAAATAGCAAAATGACTTTAAAAATCTTCTTCTCCGAAACCGCAACCGCAAGGCCCAGAGGTTTCATACTTGGTATGTAACATTGTATAGTGGTTCTCTACAAAGTTTGTTCAGATGATGCCCCTTGGGTCAAAATGGCCATACCCCGGGGGTCACATGATTTATATAGACTTAAATAGCAAAATGACTTTTAAAATCTTCTCCTCTGAAACTTCAAGGCCTAGAGGTTTCATATTTGGTTGGTAACATTATATAGTGGTCCTGTAGAAAGATTGTTCAAATGATACCCCTGGATTAAAAACTGGCCAAACCCCAGGTGTCACATATTTTATATAGACTTAAATAGTAAAATGACTTTAAAAATCTTCTCCTCTGAAACTGCAAGGCCTAGAGGTTTCATATTTGGTTGGTAACATTGTATAGTAGTCCTCTACAAAGATTGTTAAAATATGCCCCTGTGTTCAAAATTGGCCACACCCCGGGGGTCACATGGTTTATATAGACTTAAAAAGCAAAATGACTTTAACAATCTTCTCCTCTGAAACCGCAAGGCCCAGAATTGTTATATTTGGTGTGTAACATTGTATAGTGGTCCCCTACAAAGATTGTTCAAATAATGACCATGGGGTAAAAACTGGCCACACCCCGAGGGTCACATGGTTTATATTGACTTAAATAGCAACATGACTTTAAAATCTCCTCTGAAATCTCAAGGCTTAGAGGTTTCATAGTTGGTATGTAACATTGTATACCGTAAATATGCAGTTATAAGTGTAGACCTCTCATAAGTCAATAAGTTAAAATTCATTCCAGAAAGGTATTTCTAGTAATAACCATTCCATAAGTCGAGTTAGAATGACCCTAAAACACCATCTGAAAATTGGCCAGAGTATGCCCTAATAGGTAGGTATATACAGTCTACAGTAAATGCCTTGAAGCTGAAATCACTGCCTAATCCTCTTTGACAGGTTTTGATGTGGACAAAAACCGGTTCCAGCCAGTTTAATTAGCAATATGCAATATACAATTAGCAATATACACGAAAATCACGGGTTTCGTCTGCAGGTTTATTCATTTTTTTCGGCGTAGCTGTCTAAGATCACTTTTGACCTAGATTTCTTGCGATAATTATGCAGCGGGAAAATTGAATGCCAATAGAATTGGGCAAATTTTCTAATTTTAGGGAATGCAAACTTCAAACAATGGTTTAACATATACCAATAACTGTTGCATACTTTTGGGGATTAAAAATTTACATAATTGTTACATAAGCGGTTAAAATGAAGTTATAAACATATCCTCGACATATACTCTAGAACTGAGGCTAATTATGAACGTATTTTCTCATTGTATGCCATAATCAGAATGCTATATTCACTCACGTAACGAAATAACTATTTTGTTTAGCCTACATTTATGTAAACGGTACGCTCTATAAATAGCAATTGTGCAATGTTCCCATTCATAAATCTCATTCGAAGAGTTGCCGTTTCATGTAGCCCATTGATTATAGCGAGTTCATCACATTCCAGACACAGTAGTGTCATTCTAAAAATAGCGCGCGTAGCTAGCAACCGTTCTATAGCTGTGTTAATATACTCGTACATGGATCAATAATAGCGTTCAGAGAATCATAAACCGAAAAATTTCAATAAATGGGGAATTTATATTTATAAACTTACTGTTAATTTGAATTAAAATTGTGGTTACGATTTTTATTAACGATTATTTATAATAGCGTCTTTCTATCAACTTCTCCAGTAGATGATATTTAATTTGTAAAAAGATGCTACATTTTCTATGGATAAAAATGTTATGAAAGAAGATTCGGAATACGTCGAATTGTTATTCGCGTAGCATGAATACACAATTTGCTATCCTAATTTTACACAGGAACGCTTGATATATCATATTTCTACTGATATAATTTAAAATCGTCAGAGTCTACTGACTGTTTATGTTTGCGTTATCAAAATAATGTCCTAACATTTCAAAAACCGATGAATGTTCACTGACTATTGCTTTTTATTGGGATACACAGTATAAATGCTTATTTGACTCCAAATCGTTATTATATTAGATAACTTACAGGAATGGTATATTAACGGTACTATAAATAACTATATAGTCTCGTCTGATACATAATAATTTTAATTCATTCCCGAAATTATTTTCTTACATTGTTAATTTGTTAAATAGCCTTGACAAATTCAGAAAACAATTATGTTAACCTAAATTATTTTGGTTATTCAAATATCACTGGTGGAAACATGGAGCTGTATGATTGGTTTATTCACGGCATAGATATTAATGATAATTTTATAGTGTCCAAAAAATCTGAGGTCCAATAAGTCTCCTAATATTGGTGGGGACCGAAAAATCTGGGGTCTGAGAAGTCACGTAACCGAAAACAATACAACGATACAAAAAGGCGAGCTAAGCGTATTTATAACAGGCATCAGAGGGAAAACTTACATATGTTTGCCAAGTATCAGCCTCAAAAATTTTGGAATGAAATTAAAAAGTTAAATAGCCGAAAAGTCAATAGTGAAATAACTCCCGATATATTTTTTGAACATTTTAAGAATTTATTTTCCAATAATGATGTATTCTCGAATAACAATATTGAACAGGAATTATTAAATTTATTTAATAATGATGTTTCTGTAGATAGCTTAGATAAGGAGTTTGTAGTGGAAGAAGTCTTAAAGGCTATTGGAGACATGAAAAGGGGAAAGAGTGGTGGAATTGATCAGCTTATACCTGAAATTTTCATTGATTGTAAAGAACTATTAGCTCCACTACTGTGCACGTTATTTAATCATATTTATTCAACTAGTACTTATCCAGATGCGTGGTCTATAGGTGTAATCGTACCTGTGCTTAAAAAAGGTGACAAAAACGACGTCAATAACTATCGAGGAATAACCCTTACTAGTATATTTTCAAAAATATTTTCCATTATATTAGACAACAGACTACGTAAGTGGTTAGAAACAAATGACGTCCTTAATGATTTTCAGTTTGGATTCCGAAAGCAAAAAAGTACAATAGATTGTATTTTTGTGCTAAATGCTTTAATAAATAAAGTAGTGTATCAAGACAAGCGTCAACTTTATTGTGCCTTTGTGGATTTTAAAAAGGCATTTGATCTTGTATATAGAAATGGAATTCTTTACAAACTTTTGCAACATAATGTATCATCCAAATTTGTAAAAATGATACAGTCTATATACAGTAGTGTTAAAGCATGCGTAAAGGCGAACAGAGTATTGAATAGAAGTAATGAAACCCAGAATAATGTAGATAATATTAATTTAAATATGAACAATAACAATAATATCAATACTGCATATAACCTATCTAGCTTGTTTGATAGTTATACTGGAGTAAAACAGGGCGAGCCCCTGTCTCCATTGTTATTTATTATGTTTGTGAATGATATATATGATTACTTATACCATGATGACATAGACTGTGTAATCATTGATAATATGAAACTGTTTATTCTGTTGTTTGCAGACGATACTGTACTTATGTCTTACTCGGCTACAGGGCTTCAGCGTCTGTTAGACCGACTGCATGAATATTGTAATGAATGGGGTATATCCGTAAATATTAGCAAAACAGTGGCAATGGTTTTTAATAAAGGCAATAGGGTCAAAAACATTGATGTTAGATATAATCATAATAAGTTAGAAGTAGTAAATAAGTTTACTTATCTCGGTGTTACGTTCTCGTCAAATGGTAGTTTCTCTAGAGCTCAAGAAGCTTTGTCGCAGCAGGCGTCTAGAGCTTTGTTTTCTCTTAATAATCTCTTTTCCAAAATATCATTTAGTTTAGCTGATAAACTTTCTATTTTTGACTCAATGAATTTGCCTATTTTGACATACGGCACGGAGGTATGGGGGTTTCATCCTAGTCCTGATGTCGAAAAAGTTCATCTTAAATTCTTAAAACAGCTATTATCTGTCCGTCCACAAACTACTACAGCAGCAGTATATGGCGAATTGGGTCGATTTCCTATAGAAGTTACGAAAAAGATACGTATCATCAAATACTGGTTTAAATTAAAACAGAACCCAGACTCGATTCCTTATAAATTACTTATGCAATTTAATGACACTGAGTCATATGTAACTAATTGGGCAAACAAACTTAAGCAAATGCTCCATGAATTAGGATTACCATATATGTACTACAAATTAGATTTAACTATAAGTGATGTTAACTGTATTTGCCAACGTATAAAAGATATAAGTTTACAACATTGGGCTAGTGATATTAGCCGTCTTCCTAAGCTTGAAAGCTATCGCATATTTAAAGACAACTTAGAGTTTGAGAAGTATTTAGATGTTGTTGTTAATGATAAGGATAGAGTGTCAATGTCAAGGTTTCGTTGTTCAGCGCATAAACTATTAATTGAAGAAGGCAGATTTAGAAATATATCTAGAAATGAAAGAATTTGTACTAAGTGTAATATGAATGTCATTGAAAACGAATATCACTTTTTATTAGTATGTCCATATTATAGAGATCTAAGAAATCAATACTTCCCTAAATATTATCAAAGGTGGCCCTCCTTGTCAAAATTTAAAATTTTATTATCAACCAAGAATTCAAAGACTATCATTAAACTCGGAAAATTTATCCGCCTAGCATTTGAGTCACGAAATAATAATGCGTAATATAATGCGTCTAATAGTAACACTTATTATTCCAGTAAATAGTTATACATTGTGATTGTTGTGAAAATTATAAATTGTTTAATAGGATCACGAATTTGTACCGTTATTTTGTCCATAATATTGTGTTTTACAGCTGAATCATAAGGTCTATACTTTACTGCCATTCTTCTAATTGAATTGTCAGATTTGAAAAATATTACATATATATTGTGATTTTGGACATTTTAATATTTGTTCTCTTTAGATTACAGTATTAAAAAGTTATTACATTATTATTACTAAACTTTGGGTAAGTTGTGAAAATATATTTCCTTCCAGATCACCTATAATTTCGTTTCGTATAGATGATCCTCAGGGAGGGATTTTCGAACTAAGTCTTACTTTTTATTTCATTAGTAAATTATTAATTTATTATCAATTCTAAGTACCTATCCTTCAAGATTATCTATCCATTAATTTAGGTAATCTACCAGAGGGATATGTACCCTAAATTAATTTAAAAAAATAAATAAATAAAAATAAAAAATAAATAAAAAATAAAAAATTAAATAATAAAAAATATAAAAATAATATAAATAAACTTTTTTGTTGTTGTTGTTGTCAGTACGATTTTTAAATGTAGTTTAGCGTGTAAGTAGTTTCAGTATAGAGTTTCCATTAAAAAACATTGAACAATTACTTTTTAACATTTTAGAATAACATATGATTACTTCTGAAAAACTGACTTTGCCATACAGAACACCGATTATTGACAACTGAGTGACACGAGTGTATTACCTACCTAATTTGTTTGGAATATTATTTATGAGTTTCTCATATCCGCTTTGTAACATACTTTTCATCTTGATTTACACTGTTATTATGTTCATCATGTTCTTTCTTGATTGTTTTGGTTATGTACAATGGTATATACCAATAAAGTTGACTTGACTTGATCATCTTGGCCGTCTGTTTAGATAATTTTTAAATGACATCTCAATATTAATTTCAACGCCGATTGTCTTTTTTAAAGACATTTCTTGTTATAGGTGGCTGACGGTCTAGTTGGGGGCTATAGTGGGGACATTAAGTCAATTCAAATAGAGTAGATAGTTTCATTCACAGTTTGCATCTTATTTAATAATGAAACAGTTATGCTTTTTGTCTTAATTGTCGGTAATTAACAGAAAGGGCAAACTGTGATAATTATGAATGGATTATAGTGTGTGGATTAGCAAATATGCAGGTAAGAAATGAAATGCATTTGACAAATATTTCAATATAATATGCTACGATTTTGTGTGAACTGCCTCATAAGTCGAATGTACTTTATAACCACGATTTTAGAGGCTTAAAATCTCGACTTATGACAAAGATTGTTCAAATGATGCCCCTGGCGTAAAAACTGGGCACACCCCGGGGGTCACGTGGTTTATATAGACTTAAACTTTAAATAGCAAAATGACTTTAAAAATCTCCTCTGAAACTGCTAGGCCCAGAGGTTTTGTATTTGGTATGTAACATTGTATAGTTGTCCTCTACAAAGATTGTTCAAATGATGTCCCAGGGGTCAAAACTGGCCCTGCCCTGGGGGTCACACTGTTTATATAGACTTAAATAGCAAAATGATTTTAAAATCTGCTCTGAAACTGGGGTGTTTTCTTATTTGATATGTAACATTGTATAGTAGTCCTCACCAAAGATTGTTCAAAGTATGTCCCTGGGGTAAAAAGCGGCCATGACCCGGGGGTCACATGGTTTATATAGACTTTTATGGCAAGTGGGCCTTAAAAATCTTCCTTGTTGAAACTGTAAGGCCCAGAGGTTTTATATTTTGCGTGAAACATTGTGGAGTGGTCCTCTACGCAGATTGTTCCAATGATGCCCCTGGGGTTCACATGGTTTATATACATTTAAATAGCAAAATGACTTTAAAAATCTTCTCCTCTGAAACCGCAAGGCCCAGTGGTTTCATATTTGGTATGTAACATTGAATAGTGGTCCACTACAAATATTTTTCAAATTATGCCCCTGGGGTAAAAAGTGGCCATGCCCTGTGGTTCACATGGTTTATATAGACTTAAAAAACTTCCGAACCTGCAAGGCCAAGATTTTTATTCTTAGGTAAGGGGTTTAGTGCCATTTTGCCCTCTTGTTATTAGCCATTATGATGCCTTAAACTCAGGTGAGCGGGCTAGGGCCATCATGGCCCTCTTGTTTTTTGTTGCAAAACTTATTTTACTTAGTATACGATACTACCTTTAAGTTGTATTATAATATCGTTTCAGTCCCTTTATGTAATGTAAAAGTAAACTGTTTATTGCTGTGAAAAAGAAACATTGAAGTATTCTACTCACTTCTGAAACAGGTTATACCGTATTTAATTTCGATATCTTTCAAACTTTTATCCACCAAAACTCAACATATCACTTAAACCTCTAGGAGGTGGGGCTGGGAGCATTATGTAATAACCTATATAGCAGTAGTGCCGTCATCGACGATATCTATGTCTAGACGTACTACTTCCGTTTTCTGTCTGATTAAGTTTATTTATTAAAGCTTGCAAATTAACTGGTTGTAGTGTGATAAAAGGCAAATACGGAAGTTGTATACTTCATGTAAACTTAATTTTAAAATTAAAACACATAGCAATTTGGTGTTACTTAAACTATTGACCAATGAAAACCGTTGTTACCATGACTTTCGTTGGTCATTATTCTAAGTTCATTCTAAGTTTAAAATTTCGATCTTTTGTAGCCGGGTCCTGGACTGTGCCACTTTCGCCAAGTAAAGTATACCATCAAGGCAGAGTTTAACCAATTCCATATACCGTTTTCTTCAGATATAAGCGTGATCCATGGATCTGGTTCTGAACGCAGCCGACAAATACGTACTGACGCCGTACGTGTATCCAGATTGGTGGCGCGAGGATGACGTCAGCAGGCAGCTGATAAGCCTCTTCGTGATCGTGAACCTCGGGGGCTACTTTTTGTATTTGTCCCTGGCCACCATCAGCTTCTACACGATATTTGACCGGCGGCTGATGAAGCATCCGCAATTTCTTGACGTAAGTATCATGCATACTTTGTATTTTGCATGTTCAAGTGTAAAGAAAACATTAGTTTAAAAAGCGTTACAAGGTCAAGCTATGGGGGTCTTACTGATGGTCAGGTCAAGGGTCACCGTTTATAAAACGCGTGAAATAGGAAATTCAAATATGTTCGATGTTGATGATCCATGTTTATTTCACAGACGAGTAGGGACTTACATTGAGTTTCTATCACTTGTTATTCCCCACATAATGTACATTGAGTGGCTATCACTTGGTATTCCCCATATGATGTACATTGAGTGGCTGTCACTTGTTATTCCCCATATAATGTACATTGAGTGGCTATCACTTGTTATTCCCCACATAATGTACATTGAGTGGCTATCACTTGTAATTCCCCATATAATGTACATTGAGTGGCTTTCTCTTGTTATTCCCACATATAATGTACATTGAGTGGCTATCACTTGTTATTCCCCATATAATGTACATTGAGTTTCTATCAGTTGTTAGTCCCCATATAATGTACATTGAGTTTCTATCAGTTGTTAGTCCCCATATAATGTACATTGAGTGGCTATCACTTGTTATTCCCCATATAATGTACATTGAGTGGCTATCACTTGTTATTCCCCACATCAGGTTGCTATCACTTGTTATTCCCCATATAATGTACATTGAGTGGCTAACATTAGGTTGCTATCACTTGTTATTCCCCATATAATGTACATTGAGTGGCTATCATTTGTTATTCCCCATATAATGTTCATTGAGTTGCCATCACTTATTATTCCCCATATAATGTACATTGAGTGGCTATCAGTTGTTAGTCCCCATATAATGTACATTGAGTTGCTATCACTTGTTATTCCCCATATAATGTACATTGAGTGGCTATCACTTGTTATTCCCCATATGATGAACATTAAGTGGCTATCACTTGTTATTCCCCATATACTGTACATTGAGTATCTATCATTTGTTATTCCCCATATAATGTTCATTGAGTTGCTATCACTTGTTATTCCCCACGTAATGTACATTGAGTGGCTATCACTTGTTATTCCCCACATTAGGTTGCTATCACTTGTTACTCCCCATATAATGTACATTGAGTAGTTATCATTTGTTATTCCCCATATAA
Organism: Congeria kusceri; assembly: GCA_027627225.1. Lineage (NCBI taxonomy): Eukaryota > Metazoa > Mollusca > Bivalvia > Myida > Dreissenidae > Congeria > Congeria kusceri. Next base: position 48,760,510 of record CM051030.1, read on the forward strand.
TGTACATTGAGTGGCTATCATTTGTAATTCCCCATATAATGTACATTGAGTTGCTATCACTTGTTATTCCCCATATAATGTACATTGAGTTGGTATCACTTGTTATTCCCTATATAATGTACATTGAGTGGCTATCACTTGTTATTCCCCACAGTAGGTTGCTATCACTTGTTATTCCCCATATAATGTACATTGAGTAGCTATCATTTGTTATTCCCCACGTAATGTACATTGAGTGACTATCACTTGTTATTCCCCACATTAGGTTGCTATCACTTGTTTTTTTTTTTTTTTACTCCCCATACATGTATAAGGTTGCTATCATTTGTAATTCCCCATATAGTGTACATTGAGTTGCTATCACTTGTTATTCCCCATATAATATACACTGAGTTGCTATCACTTGGTATTCCCCATATCATATACACTGAGATGATATCACTTGTTATTCCCCATATACTGTACATTGAATTGCTATCCCTTTTTATTTCCCATATAATGTACATTAAGTTGCTATCACTTGTTATTCCCCATATAATGTACACTGAGTTGCTATCACTTGGTATTCCCCATATAATGTACACTGAGTTTCTATCCCCTTTTATATCCTATATAATGTACATTGAGTTTCGATCACTTGTTATTCCCCAGGACCAGGTACGGTTGGAGATCCTCTACACGTGCAAGTCTGTGCCTCTGATGGCCGTCCCCACGGTGGCGCTATTCATCCTGGAGGTACGAGGCTACAGCCAGCTCTATGACAACGTGGACACCTACCTCGGTATGATATGACGTTATATCATGGACTCAAAAGATTTTAAATTAATTTCACAGAAATATTCCTTGGGTGACCCTCTACCAAACTCCTTGAACTTATTTTGATTTGTTAAAGAACATGGCCGCCAGGGGGCGTGGCAGTTTTTCTTTTATGGCTGTATTGAAAACTTTAAAAATCTTCTTGTCTGAAACCACTGGCTGGATGTCAAAGTTATTTCACGTAAATGTTCCTTGGGTGACTATCTACTAAATTCCTTGAAATCTTTTTGATTAATTAAAAAACATGGCGGCCTGGGGGCGGGGCAGTTTTCCTTATATGGCTATATTGAACACTTTAAAAATCTTCTTGTCTGAAACCACTGGCTGGATTTTAAAATATTTTTCACTAATGTTCTTAAAAAACATGGCCGCCATGGGGCGGGGTAGTTTTCCTTATATGGCTTCATTGACAACTTTTAAAATCTTCTAGTCTAAAACTACTGGCTGGATTTCAAATTAATTTTACAGAAATATTCCTTGGGTGACCCTCTACCAAATTCCTTGAAATTATTTTGATTTGTTAAAAAACATTGCCACCAGGGGGCGTGGCAGTTTTTCTTTTATGGCTATATTGAAAACTTTAAAAATCTTCTTGTCTGAAACCACTGGCTGGATGTCAAAGTAATTTCACAGAAATGTTCCTTGGGTGACCATCTACTAAACTCCTTGAAATCATTTTGATTAATTTAAGAACATGGCGGCCTGGGGGCGGGGCAGTTTTCCTTAAAGGGCTATATTGACAACTTTAAAAATATTCTTGCCTGAAACCACTGGCTGGATTTCAAAGTAATTTCACAGAAATGTTCCTTGTGTGACCCTCTACCAAATTCATTGAAATCATTTTGATTCGTTAAACAACATGGCCACTTGGGGGCGGGGCAGTTTTCCTTATATCGCTATATTGAAAACTGTAAAAATGTTCTAGTCTGAAACCACTGGCTGGATTTCAAACTAATTTCACATAAATGTTCCTTGGGTGACCCTCTACCGAATTCTTTCAAATCAATTTGATTTGATAAAAAAAGCATGGCCGAAAACTTAAAAAAATCTTCTTGTCTGAAACCACTGGCTGGATTTCAAACTTATTTCACATAAATGTTCCGTTGGTACACTCTACCAAATTCCTGGATATCATATTGATTCGTTAAAAATGGCCGCCAGGGGGCGGGACAGTTTTCCTTATATGGCTATATTGAAATCTTAAACAATCTTCTTAAAAGCCATTATGATGCTTTATACAGACGGTGTTCATTGTTTCTGGCAGTCTTTCAGTCATTTACAGTACGTGTAAAAAGTGACCGTATTAGGTACAGTCGGTAAAAATGCAATTGCAAGCCTTTTATAAGCTTGGATGTGCCGATACAGGTAAATCAGACGATTTATAAATACCAGAAATTGCAGAAAATCACGATATGGCCCTATTTTCAGTAAATGGTTAATACCCTCATTACCAACAAAATTTAAACCGACTGTAGTCAATGTCGATACACGAAACCTATGAATACAGTAAAACCCCGCTAATATGGCCAATTGGGAGTCTTAATAAAAGTGGTCTTAATAGCGGGGTGTTCGTATTATCGAGGTGCGGCAGATCACCGAGTCAGTACATTAAAACGTATGTGTTATTTAAAGTTTTAATGAAAATATAAATGCATAATGAATGCAAACGAAATTCCAATTTGTGTTCAATAAATGCTTTATTAAATGCAGAGTTTATAATTTATAGTTATGGATATAAACTTTATATCAACTCGGAAATTAATTAAAATTGGTTTAACTAAGCCCTTTTACGTATCAGTTTTCATCAGTGTTACCATCTAACTGTCTGCAGGTGTCAATTAACGTAACCTGATACACAGTCGATGTGCTAATCCATTGTCAACACATCGGTAACATTAATTATCACACGCTCGTTTTATACCGCAAGTCACTATGTTATCTCCTCGGCAATGTTATCTCCACGGCATATGTTGTTAATTGATGATGTGTCAACGATCAAATAACACTGGTCGCAATAACGGGGTTATTTTGAGCATTATTTGGTACTTTCGGTGTGGGATTAGTGATCGTAATACGGAATAGCGGGGTGCCCGTATAATCGGGGTTTGCGACCATTGAAATATATAGGAAAACAATCGAGTCTTTTAAAGTGTCCGCTTAAGCGGGGTGGTCGTAAAATCGAGGTGGTCGTAAAGCGGGGTTTTAGAGTACATACACATGTACAATTAATGAGAAAAATATTGTTAGATGAATTTTATCAGACACACTGTCTAACTTCTTTCAATCAATGTATGCCAATGTTTCAGAATTACATAGGGGGTGCGTAGTTAGATTTCAAAAATATTACTGATGTATATCCAATAACGTTCCTGTCTGTCAACATACAATGTTGATAGTATAGTCTAACATAAACTGCTTATTGAGCTACAAATGAATGCAAATGATATTTTAATTGTAATCCTTACCCCTTTGTCGTCTTGAGTTTAAACGTGATGCTGTGCGAATCATTGTATTATGCTTTTTTTTACCACCACCCCCTCCCGCAACTTCATGCAGACAAGGTTCACAATGTTGCTAGGTGTCTACTGACAATTAGCTAAAACTTTCTGAAAGGGCCTTTTTGGGAGAGGGTTTATCACAACCATTTCTCTTTCCAGGTTACTTGGGCATCATGGTTTCCATAGTAACGTTCATAACGTTCACGGACGCCTGTATCTACTGGATACACCGCTTCCTTCACCACAAGCTCATCTACAAATACGTGCACAAGGACCACCACAAGTGGAAGATCACCACCCCCTACGCCAGCCACGCCTTCCACTGGGCGGACGGGTTCCTTCAGAGCTGTCCCTATCATATCTACCCGTTCTTGTTCCCGCTTCATAAAGTCCTTTATTTATGCTTGTTCGTGTTTGTGAATGTTTGGACCGTGTCTATACACGACGGCGACTATCGGGTCCCGGAACCATTAAAGCCTTTTATCAATGGTTCAGCACACCATACGGACCATCACTTATTCTACAATTACAACTACGGACAGTTTTTCACCTTGTGGGACAGAATAGGTGGTTCCTTTAGAACACCAAGCTCCTTCCTGGGTGAAGGGCCAATAAAAGCTGTCGAGGAACATTGTGCGAAGAATGGGATACAGTCAAAAAGCGTGAAATTCTCTGAGAAAGAAGACTAACCATATAGCTGAAAACAATTGCTGAACCAGTGTTAGGCACAAACTTTGAATAAGTAAGCAGAATACTACACTCATATAAACACGGGGATATTATTTAACTGTGGATCTATAGGAAACGTGTAAATATGTGCAACGGTAAGTACTGTTAGAACGCTAAGATATATTGCACTTTATAACCCGTATTGCGATGGTGTTTGAATGTGATTCTTTTGTTAAGAAATGTTAGTTTTATAGTTGATAGTGGTTTGTAAGCATTCAGATCAGATCTTATATCATCGTACGGTAACACTGAACATTAATTTTGTGTGTTCTACTGAATATGAATATAAATGTTCTTTTATTTATGTCACTGTTCCTGAAGGAACATGTTCACAGATGGGAAAATTTTTGTCATAGATTCCAAAAAGAAAGTATACATTGTATGCAAACAAGCGAAAAACCCACTCATGACTAATAAATATATTGGAAATATTGATCGTTTCGTTTATGGATAATCGTAAATCGAAATGGATACAATTATAAAGCGTTTGTAACGCTTTTGGTCTGTATTTTGGAAAACACGTGTATCACTTACTAGCGTTAAAAACAAAACCAAATGTGTAAGTCCAAATGGCATAGTGGTCAGCGCATGAGATTTTTTTATCTTAAAGATCCCGGGCTCGAGTTCCGGCGAATGCATTATTTTAATTTACTTGTTTTTCTTTATATAATATTTGATTTATATTATTCCAGATGCTGTAGTTTTTGCAGTTAGACATTTAATGACATTTTTTAAAACTCGACAAATCTTGAACAAGTCCCTTTAAATGAATTGTTTCTTTAATATTTTGATTGGATGTACGAACTTAAAATCGAAATGTGTTGCGAATATTCGGTATGACTGGTTGTGTGAAGTATTCAGTGGTTCACGTTACAATTGCATACCTTTAACTCTACTGTTGTGATATTCCACCTAATTGTCCATTATATATGTATCTATATTTACTATTTTGTTGATTTTAATCCTTGTCTGTGATAAATGATACACCTTGTATTTTTACTTCTACGTGTTTAAATGTTGAGTTTATATTGACATAGTTGTATTAAATATACCAACCACACCAATCAATATCGATTTCAAAACGAACCTATCCCATTACGATATGACACATGCTGTGTACATACATGAACTACAATCAAAACGCTGGTAGCGCTGAAAGACTGTTGACAAGAAAAGTAAAGAAACCAACATCAAAAGATATAGAGTGCAAACGTTTTTAACAGAAAGGATTCATTTGTTTAAATGAAATTGAATTTCTGCAATGCCATTTTTACTCCAGACAAATTGAACTACTCTCGTTATAATACTTTCAACATCTTGGTAGACTGTAGGTTTGGATGCAAACCACTTAATGCAAACGCGATAATATGCATAACAGTCAACTTGTCGACTAATCTTGAATGGCCGGAATGGAGCGTATACATTTGGGGGTATTGATTGTTAGACCTTCGTAGCCTGCAAAGTAAAAAGTAGGTCACGCGATTCAATCTCTCGAAATCGCCATACTTAAGACTTGTAGACCATTTCAGTGTTATATTTTATTAAACTGACAAAACGTTGTCAGTTTTGTTTGTATGTGCACTCCTTTTTGCACAACCTTATTAAAAATAAGTCAATGTATTTGCTCTTCCTTTTCCTCAACTTTTTTAAAGATCAATCTCCGGGTATAAAATAACAGAACATGTTATAGAACATATACTGTATATGTGAATTTCCCATGTGCTTCATTAATTTGCAACTCTTTGTTGTGAACAGTTTATGATTTTTATGTGTGCGATATTTGGATTCCTTCGGGACGGTGTTTGTCGACACATTTAATTAAGTTATTAGGTCAGATGTTGACTTTGACAGCTTCGCTGAAAAGGCATTTCTTAACGAACTGGTCTGAAAGGTCCAAGCACTACTCAATATTCCGAAAAAAATACATTAATATGTTATCTGAGTAATATAAAATAGAACAAAATCGTCACTCCCAAACCTGTCTCTGTTGTAGTAGCGTTAGACTAAAGATTAAATTTGCAATGAACATGCCCTTATATTAGAATAAATGAGTGCCAAGGTTAATTTCTGTAACACGAGTTACCCAAACAGTCTTATTTAAAAACACAGTTTTAATATAAATGTTCTTAGAGGCAGATTTCTCTTAAAATGCACATATATTTAGTTTTTTATTTCCAGTTCCAGAAACACACCAAAGAGTATCAAATTGTTGCAATAGATGTAGCAAATATAATTATATATTTCAGCATAACTTTGTATACGATGTAGATAATAGAAGAGACATAGAAGACTGTGTTAAATGAATATTACCGTGTATAGATCTGAACTAATTTTATGGATTAGTACAACAACTGTTTGTTCCACGGGCCATTTCAAACATACACAGAAATTATCATGATAATGCGATCATGATTTTGGCGTTAAGTTACTATATAACGGACAGACAGGTTAGCAAACGAACGGAAAGGAAATCAAAAACTCATTGGCGGAGGTTGATGTCCAATTTGTTTGTGAATTTACGTAGAATAATTAAGGTTTGCCGTTGGACAACCGGGCGTAATGCACGTGCGTAAATTTCATCCCGGATCAGCCTGTGCGGACCGCTTTTCTGGTATTTTCTGTTTCAAGGAAGTCTCTTATAAACATAAATCCACTGTAGGCGGAAAATGTCGTCCCTGATTAGACTGTGCGGACGGCACAGGCTGATCCAAGACGACACCTTTTGCACATGCATTAAGCCGGGTTTTACCATGACAAGCCTCTATTGTTATTTCAACTTATTTTAGCTTCATTGTTATCTTTTTGCTGTATTGACAAACGATGAGCATTTGGCAATGAGCTTATCTCTCAACAAAGTCCTAATAATGCAAGAACGATTATTTACAGACCAGAATGATACAGTCAGTAAAATGAAACTGAGAACCTTTATTAATGTGGAGGAATTGATATAGGTAAATCAGGGGATTTATAAATACAGAAAATACAGAAGATTGCAGCGCGTTTATAATTAGAAAATCACAATTCCCCCTAGATACCCGTTAATGCACAGTTTCCTGAATTTATCAGTCAATAGTTACTGCAACGGATGCGGAATAAAATAAAAAAAACGCTGACAGCGCAGAAAGACTGTTGGCGACAAAAGAAACTAAAAGCATGTGAATTATGAGTGCATTTTTTCTAAAAAGAAAACATTTGTTTGAATGAAGTTCAATTTCCCATTTTCAAAAGTTTATAATATGGCTTCTTATTCAATATTATATGAGATAAATTAATACAATTATTTTGTAAGTAACGAACACATATTGTTCATGCTACTTATCTAATGCAAATGGAATTAAATAAATGCCAAACAAATCTCTTTTTCAACGAGCCATGCAGAATGACAGATGTTCAAAGCGTGGTACTTAGGAACATCGATTGTTAGTGATTCTTAGCCTACTGAATCAAAAGTAGGTTATAAGATGCGCGTTGTGTCTACATCGGTCTAACAGACCTGCGTACTCTATCTCTAAGCATTATGGGTATGCGCTACTTTCCAGCGTAGCTCACAATGATTGATTTAACATCGCATTGAGGTTAGATACCAGTAAATCAATGTGTTTCCCTCCGTGTTACATTCGAAATATTGCCTTTTACTACATTTCCTTTTTTCTTCTGCTATGACATGCCTTTTGTGGTTATTTCTCATATCCTCTGTGTGTTTAGAGCATTCTTTGTGCATTTCTTTGGACGCTAACTTGAAAGATGAGCTTTTGGGGTGTATTTACTGTGGCATGGGGCTTTTGTCGAAATACGAATGCCGAAACCCTAGTTTCTACCAGTGTGTGCATTCAGGTGAGACGCATTTTCTTAGAAGTAACATGCCATATATTTTTACTGCAATTTTTGAAAGAGGAAAGATTCATCTTTAAACTGACAATAAGCTTGCACAAACTGAAATTTGAAAGTTCGCCGTTTTATATGTTAGATACCAGTAATTCCAATTCCTATAGGGTCCCATTATAAAACGGCGAACTTTCCAAGTTTTTCTAGACTGTCCTTTATTTCAGATTGTGAAAGCATGGTATCAATTTAAAGATGAATCTTTCCTAGTTTAGAAATTGCAATAAAAAAAGATATGTCATGTTACTTCTAAGCAAATGCATCTTGCCTGAATGCAGACACCGGTAGAAAACAGGGTTTCGGCAGTCATATTTCGACAAGAGCCCCATACACACCATAAACGTTCACCTTTCAAGTTAGCATCCAATGAAATACACCAGAATGTTCCAGACACACATGGGATGTAAGAAATAACCACAAAAGGCATGTCTGAGATTGCTAAAAGGCTTTTATACCAGAAGAAAAAAGGAACTCTTTAGTAAAAGGCACTACTTTCGAATGGACCACTGAGGGATACACAATGATTTACTGGTAACTAACCTATAATGGGACCCGTTGGGAATTGGATTTACTGGCATCTAACCTTGAATTTATACCAAACTCAAAATTGAAAGTAGCTTTTTATAATAAAAACGCTAAACAGCGTTAAACGCGAGCTACTGGTATTTTATTGAACAGAAATATATTCTACTATCAGTACTAACTTAATATTAGACTGATTAATGGTATCAATAAAGTCATTTCATGAAACAACTTTCATACGCGGAATTACTTCATGCGTAAGCAAAATTCGCCGTTTGGGGCGAAATAATGCGGTTAAGTACAGAGGTTTGGCGTGTTGCGTCATCCTCTGTGTATAGAATGTACGATGCGTGCTCTCGATTTACCATACTACAGTTTACAATTAATACATTGCAGATATTTGTTGTCAAAATATTCAGAATACAATCGGTAACAAGAAATAACACGTTCGCGAAGAGTCAAAATAACTGATGTCGCGCATTAATTTAGTTGTCTTATTCCAGGATACCCAGGTGAATATTTCGGTTACATACAAGTAAATAGCGAAAATAGGGGTGTCATTAGTTTGACGCAACATGTTTAATACTTTTATTTTAGAAACTGTAATTGTAATCTATCCCATGATATACACATTATGATACACATAGCATATATTATGTCAAATAATTAATAGGTAAGAAAATAGGCTTGAAATTTTGCTGTTTTGAAAAAGGACCATTTCAGATTTCGATTTACTGACTCGTAGCCTGCAAAGAAAATTAATAGTTTTCCGAGATACCTGTTTAGAAATTCCGCTCTCAAAAGACCGTTGGCTGCGACCAACAGTCTAAAATAGTGAAGAACAATGCCGATTTTAAATCAGAGATTTTAGTGATTTATGTCTTGTGACAATGACAATTGACCTTTCTCATGTTGAAATTAACTGGTTACTATATTTTAATGGCTATCACACGATATTCTTTTGATAAAGTTGATAACAAAAATCGGCTGACAACGAGTGCGGTGCTTTAGCCTTAGTGATGTACGGAAATTAAAACTAGACACTATCATTTCCATAAATGTTGATCATATGCAAATTAATCAGCAATTATATCCAATCATAGTACATGTACTTGTATATCACGTGTTTAACGGTTAACCAATATTAAACAAAAGAGAACGTGGTGAAGCTTGTGATGTGTTTGTGATAGTAAGTCGATGAATGGAAATTAATTCTTTAACATTAATGCCTGTAAATGATATATAAAAAGTCAAATAACTTAGACAATTGCAAAATTGCATTAAATGAGTTAAATTTACCAAAACGAAATCCTTCCAGACGAGGAAAGATTTTCCTTGTGACGGAAGTGGTTACCGTTCACCGATATGGGAGGTAGCCGCTGCGAGGAGTTTGCAGTAGAGCCTTAACGTTAAGTACGCAATTTGGAACGATTGTGCCATCGTGTTGCGTGTCTGTAGTTGTATAATTAAATTAGTATATTCGTTGTTGGGTTGCAATATATTTTTCTTTTCATCAACAGAAAACATGCGAAACTCATGCAATCACAGTTAGAATCTATTAGATTCTCGATAAGAGTATTTAGCTTATTTTGCTTCTAGAATAGTTATTTAAACCGATTGAATAATTGTGTATCGTCTATAGTTCTACAGAATTGAAATGTGACAAGCTTGTTTATCTGTTATCATTGTTAAGATACATTTAAGCCTCCTATCTTGTTATGCTTTTAAATAACATCCGTTAAATTTAATGTCCGTCATGTCCTAGACGTTTTATGACTAGACTGTGATAGTTTTGTTGTTGTCTTATTTGTGTTAGTAAACGTTTCAAAAACACGTATACAGGACGTAGCACGTCAACCGATTTCAGAAAAACTATTTTGTTTTTAAACATTCCGTAGTTGTAAAGAAAGGTATCCTTGCATATTTGTGAGATAAAACGTATGCATGATGACACCCCATCGATACGCCGTGCTAAACGTTCCTTTTTCGAAAAACGAAAGTACACGATTTTCTGAAAAGCATTTTATGAAAAGGACTATTTATACAATACATGTAAAATGTCGCCAGGTCTTTAAATAGACGGACACACTTTAAATGTGTGATTGAATGATTGTAACGTTATATTTTGGATAGAAATCTAAGTTTACTTAAAAAAAGCGGTGTTTATATTTTGTCGAGTATATACATTTTATAGTCAGTACATGTATATGAATAAGAATAACACATTTATATAGATCTTTATAACTTTATTTCCTCCGTATACATGAAGATAACTGGACATATAGATGTGTGTGCAATAGGGCTGTAATACAAGTGGAACTTGTTAGCGTGATGCACAACAACGATGGTTTAAAAGAATGTAGGCCTATCGAACGAAATATGTATCGCAACGAAATAATAAATACTAGTACTGAACAATTGTTGCTGATCAATAGATAACAGAGCAGCACACAATGGTGAATATTTACATTAGTCTCACGTATATGGATCTTGTATCGCTGACATGGATTCAATGCGGATGTATTTATTTAACAGTTTTCTCGTAAATCCAACTATTCAGACTCTATATTAATGAATTTAACATGAACGGTCAAGAATACTTTCGAAGTCGTGCAAGAGGCCGAAGATCACGCGGAAGATTTAGGAACGGCGAAATTGGAGGTCGTAGGCGAGGTGGATACCATTATGATAGATCAGAAAGCTTACGACGGAACAGATATCGATATCGAAGTCCCCGTAGAAACAGGTAAAACTATTTATTATGTCTGATGTAAATTTACGCAACATAAACATGCAAACAAGAGTTAAACACACTCGGCAAAAGGGCTATTCTTGGGTAAAGAACGTTTTAGCAAAATGGACATTGAAGGGCATAACATAAAAAAGAGATCAGAGGTCAAAAATGCAATACTGTATGGAAAACGGTAAATGTAGCTGTATGGTTTATTAACGAACAGACATCCTTTTCGATGTATAAATTCGCGACAAGTAATTTGAAATCAATTAATGCCTGACAAAATTACTTTCCGACATAGAGATTCAAGTATTACGAGTAATTGTTACAACATTGAAGATAAATAATATTACTGAAATTGGCAATCTTTTGCCACATGAACCATTTGGAGAGGGAATGCAAAATGACCGAATGTTAAACATGCTGCTAGATATAGCAATCTAAAAGGGAAAAATATGCTTATCTTTGATCGTTCATTGTACTTTCGTGTGACCTAGAACTCGGACCTTTGATGATGATCACCGCGTGCCAAGCTATAACATAATTCCTCTTTGCATGTGGAATATATAGCGCGGTCAGAAATATTCGTTTCTTTGATTCCTATGTGTGACCTTGCTCTTGAAAACTACATGCCTTGTTTTTATGCGCAACATCCCATTTCATTATGTTTTCATTTCTGCCATCTTACGTGAGTCTCGTTCCATACCCACAATATTTTTCTCCTGATAAATAAATGAGCTTTGATATTGAAAAGTGAACTTTATTTTGAAAGTAAAGGAATGACTTTTAAGCGCGACACACCCTTTCATAATGGCGATCATTTTTGTCACTTTATTTGAAAATCCCTATACATGCCTGCCAATATTATGCTCTGGACAAATGTAAGACCTTTGACTTTGAAAAGTGACAATGTTCAACGTACTACATTATGTTTTGTAGGATCTTATTTTTCGCAAAATCATATTTTTCACATCTGTGAAAATACGATCTCGTTCTTCACAGTTGTGAAAATTGAGATTTGATTCTTTACACATCAAAGCCTTATTCTTCACATTTTCTGTGAAGTTTGTGGTCGCACCCAGTTTTTAATATGCAATAAAATTATATTCTTCTGTAATCCTAACGCATAGCTCTTTGTTTTTTGGCCAATACCATTCTTCACACTTAAACATTTGACAAATGGTATCATATTCAGGTGTGCGAAAAATATCAGCCTGTGCGGACCGCTTTTCTGGTATTTTCTGTTTCAAGGAAGTCTCTTATAAACATAAATCCACTGTAGGCGGAAAGTGTCGTCCTTGATTAGACTGTGCGGACGGCACAGGCTGATCCAAGACGACACCTTTTGCACATGCATTAAGCCGGGTTTTACCATGACAAGCCTCTATTGTTATTTCAACTTATTTTAGCTTCATTGTTATCTTTTTGCTGTATTGACAAACGATGAGCATTTGGCAATGAGCTTATCTCTCAACAAAGTCCTAATAATGCAAGAACGATTATTTACAGACCAGAATGATACAGTCAGTAAAATGAAACTGAGAACCTTTATTAATGTGGAGGAATGGATATAGGTAAATCAGGGGATTTATAAATACAGAAAATACAGAAGATTGCAGCGCGTTTATAATTAGAAAATCACAATTCCCCCTATTTTCAGAAAATGGTTTAGCCCATCGTTATCAACAAAAATTAAACCGACTAAACTTTACAATTGCGTTGATATGTTTGATGATACGTACGCGTACAATTAAATTCTAGTATGCAAATGTACTATCTGTCTGATATACTTTATCTTCCATTGCATGATTATACTAACACATTTGTTATGATACCCCACGCCAATTTTCTGAAACTTGATTATTGGTTATTTTCTGAAATGAAATGTAACATAAACTCGTCATATAGACACAAATAAAACAAACTTGAAACACGTGCACAAACAAAAGCGATTATACATATAGGAACCAATTCAAACGAATAATTATTCTAAAAGAGTTCACGAATGTCAGGTTTATTGGTTCGAGCTATAGAAGTGTTAGACGACGATCTGATTATCTGCATGTATTTTCATTTTAGTAAATAAGTCATACGATGTTACAAAGCCAAACACATCAACTGGGATTTGTCAAAAGTTGCAATTCGCGTGCTGTTATTGTAAATAATAACAATGCAATGGTTGACATGTTGTACAAGTATGTTACTTTTCGGTCGTAATCGATTTGGACAATTAAACAACTTACAAACCATATTTACTATTTATGTCATTAGCGACTCTTATATGAGTCCGTCAGATGGTATGCACTTGACTGTATTGTGCAATACCACTTTTATTGGGACATACATATAGATACAGAATTGTGTCATTTGCGTAGCTTGTGTACAACCACACTGTAGTTATACTAGCAGAAAAAATGACATTTTTTATATATAAAAGGTATTTTGTTATAGAATGTTGTTAATATTTTGTATTAAATAATTAAATATTATGTATCTGTTTGTTTCCATCAACATGAAATATTTACATGGAATATTTACAGTCCACCGTTCTTGGACAGTATTGTATATATCGCCGGACCGTCCCATAACTCAAATATAATACAACGATATGGCACTTGCCACGTACAAGTATACATTTTATTAGGTCATTATACTTTTGTATGTATAAACACGAGCTCATTGATAATAGTAGATACCCATTAATGCATAGTTTCCTGAATTTATCAGTCAATAGTTACTGCAACGGATGCGGAATAAAATAAAAAACGCCGACAGCGCAGAAAGACTGTTGGCGACCAAAGAAACTAAAAGCATGTGAATTATGAGTGCATTTTTGCTAGAAAGGAATCATTTGTTTGAATGAAGTTCAATTTCCCATTTTCAAAAGTTGATAATATGGCTTCTTATTCAATATTATATGAGATAAATTAATACAATTATTTTGTAAGTAACGAACACATATTGTTCATGCTACTTATCTAATGCAAATGGAATTAAATAAATGCCAAACAAATCTCTTTTTCAACGAGCCATGCAGAATGACAGATGTTCAAAGCGTGGTACTTAGGAACATCGATTGTTAGTGATTCTTAGCCTACTGAATCAAAAGTAGGTTATAAGATGCGCGTTGTGTCTACATCGGTCTAACAGACCTGCGTACTCTATCTCTAAGCATTATGGGTATGCGCTACTTTCCAGCGTAGCTCACAATGATTGATTTAACATCGCATTGAGGTTAGATACCAGTAAATCAATGTGTTTCCCTCCGTGTTACATTCGAAATATTGCCTTTTACTACATTTCCTTTTTTCTTCTGCTATGACATGCCTTTTGTGGTTATTTCTCATATCCTCTGTGTGTTTAGAGCATTCTTTGTGCATTTCTTTGGACGCTAACTTGAAAGATGAGCTTTTGGGGTGTATTTACTGTGGCATGGGGCTTTTGTCGAAATACGAATGCCGAAACCCTAGTTTCTACCAGTGTGTGCATTCAGGTGAGACGCATTTTCTTAGAAGTAACATGCCATATATTTTTACTGCAATTTTTGAAAGAGGAAAGATTCATCTTTAAACTGACAATAAGCTTGCACAAACTGAAATTTGAAAGTTCGCCGTTTTATATGTTAGATACCAGTAATTCCAATTCCTATAGGGTCCCATTATAAAACGGCGAACTTTCCAAGTTTTTCTAGACTGTCCTTTATTTCAGATTGTGAAAGCATGGTATCAATTTAAAGATGAATCTTTCCTAGTTTAGAAATTGCAATAAAAAAAGATATGTCATGTTACTTCTAAGCAAATGCATCTTGCCTGAATGCAGACACCGGTAGAAAACAGGGTTTCGGCAGTCATATTTCGACAAGAGCCCCATACACACCATAAACGTTCACCTTTCAAGTTAGCATCCAATGAAATACACCAGAATGTTCCAGACACACATGGGATGTAAGAAATAACCACAAAAGGCATGTCTGAGATTGCTAAAAGGCTTTTATACCAGAAGAAAAAAGGAACTCTTTAGTAAAAGGCACTACTTTCGAATGGACCACTGAGGGATACACAATGATTTACTGGTAACTAACCTATAATGGGACCCGTTGGGAATTGGATTTACTGGCATCTAACCTTGAATTTATACCAAACTCAAAATTGAAAGTAGCTTTTTATAATAAAAACGCTAAACAGCGTTAAACGCGAGCTACTGGTATTTTATTGAACAGAAATATATTCTACTATCAGTACTAACTTAATATTAGACTGATTAATGGTATCAATAAAGTCATTTCATGAAACAACTTTCATACGCGGAATTACTTCATGCGTAAGCAAAATTCGCCGTTTGGGGCGAAATAATGCGGTTAAGTACAGAGGTTTGGCGTGTTGCGTCATCCTCTGTGTATAGAATGTACGATGCGTGCTCTCGATTTACCATACTACAGTTTACAATTAATACATTGCAGATATTTGTTGTCAAAATATTCAGAATACAATCGGTAACAAGAAATAACACGTTCGCGAAGAGTCAAAATAACTGATGTCGCGCATTAATTTAGTTGTCTTATTCCAGGATACCCAGGTGAATATTTCGGTTACATACAAGTAAATAGCGAAAATAGGGGTGTCATTAGTTTGACGCAACATGTTTAATACTTTTATTTTAGAAACTGTAATTGTAATCTATCCCATGATATACACATTATGATACACATAGCATATATTATGTCAAATAATTAATAGGTAAGAAAATAGGCTTGAAATTTTGCTGTTTTGAAAAAGGACCATTTCAGATTTCGATTTACTGACTCGTAGCCTGCAAAGAAAATTAATAGTTTTCCGAGATACCTGTTTAGAAATTCCGCTCTCAAAAGACCGTTGGCTGCGACCAACAGTCTAAAATAGTGAAGAACAATGCCGATTTTAAATCAGAGATTTTAGTGATTTATGTCTTGTGACAATGACAATTGACCTTTCTCATGTTGAAATTAACTGGTTACTATATTTTAATGGCTATCACACGATATTCTTTTGATAAAGTTGATAACAAAAATCGGCTGACAA
This sequence comes from Congeria kusceri, assembly GCA_027627225.1. Taxonomy (NCBI): domain Eukaryota; kingdom Metazoa; phylum Mollusca; class Bivalvia; order Myida; family Dreissenidae; genus Congeria; species Congeria kusceri. The sequence goes on from CM051030.1 coordinate 48,776,748, forward strand.
CGAGTGCGGTGCTTTAGCCTTAGTGATGTACGGAAATTAAAACTAGACACTATCATTTCCATAAATGTTGATCATATGCAAATTAATCAGCAATTATATCCAATCATAGTACATGTACTTGTATATCACGTGTTTAACGGTTAACCAATATTAAACAAAAGAGAACGTGGTGAAGCTTGTGATGTGTTTGTGATAGTAAGTCGATGAATGGAAATTAATTCTTTAACATTAATGCCTGTAAATGATATATAAAAAGTCAAATAACTTAGACAATTGCAAAATTGCATTAAATGAGTTAAATTTACCAAAACGAAATCCTTCCAGACGAGGAAAGATTTTCCTTGTGACGGAAGTGGTTACCGTTCACCGATATGGGAGGTAGCCGCTGCGAGGAGTTTGCAGTAGAGCCTTAACGTTAAGTACGCAATTTGGAACGATTGTGCCATCGTGTTGCGTGTCTGTAGTTGTATAATTAAATTAGTATATTCGTTGTTGGGTTGCAATATATTTTTCTTTTCATCAACAGAAAACATGCGAAACTCATGCAATCACAGTTAGAATCTATTAGATTCTCGATAAGAGTATTTAGCTTATTTTGCTTCTAGAATAGTTATTTAAACCGATTGAATAATTGTGTATCGTCTATAGTTCTACAGAATTGAAATGTGACAAGCTTGTTTATCTGTTATCATTGTTAAGATACATTTAAGCCTCCTATCTTGTTATGCTTTTAAATAACATCCGTTAAATTTAATGTCCGTCATGTCCTAGACGTTTTATGACTAGACTGTGATAGTTTTGTTGTTGTCTTATTTGTGTTAGTAAACGTTTCAAAAACACGTATACAGGACGTAGCACGTCAACCGATTTCAGAAAAACTATTTTGTTTTTAAACATTCCGTAGTTGTAAAGAAAGGTATCCTTGCATATTTGTGAGATAAAACGTATGCATGATGACACCCCATCGATACGCCGTGCTAAACGTTCCTTTTTCGAAAAACGAAAGTACACGATTTTCTGAAAAGCATTTTATGAAAAGGACTATTTATACAATACATGTAAAATGTCGCCAGGTCTTTAAATAGACGGACACACTTTAAATGTGTGATTGAATGATTGTAACGTTATATTTTGGATAGAAATCTAAGTTTACTTAAAAAAAGCGGTGTTTATATTTTGTCGAGTATATACATTTTATAGTCAGTACATGTATATGAATAAGAATAACACATTTATATAGATCTTTATAACTTTATTTCCTCCGTATACATGAAGATAACTGGACATATAGATGTGTGTGCAATAGGGCTGTAATACAAGTGGAACTTGTTAGCGTGATGCACAACAACGATGGTTTAAAAGAATGTAGGCCTATCGAACGAAATATGTATCGCAACGAAATAATAAATACTAGTACTGAACAATTGTTGCTGATCAATAGATAACAGAGCAGCACACAATGGTGAATATTTACATTAGTCTCACGTATATGGATCTTGTATCGCTGACATGGATTCAATGCGGATGTATTTATTTAACAGTTTTCTCGTAAATCCAACTATTCAGACTCTATATTAATGAATTTAACATGAACGGTCAAGAATACTTTCGAAGTCGTGCAAGAGGCCGAAGATCACGCGGAAGATTTAGGAACGGCGAAATTGGAGGTCGTAGGCGAGGTGGATACCATTATGATAGATCAGAAAGCTTACGACGGAACAGATATCGATATCGAAGTCCCCGTAGAAACAGGTAAAACTATTTATTATGTCTGATGTAAATTTACGCAACATAAACATGCAAACAAGAGTTAAACACACTCGGCAAAAGGGCTATTCTTGGGTAAAGAACGTTTTAGCAAAATGGACATTGAAGGGCATAACATAAAAAAGAGATCAGAGGTCAAAAATGCAATACTGTATGGAAAACGGTAAATGTAGCTGTATGGTTTATTAACGAACAGACATCCTTTTCGATGTATAAATTCGCGACAAGTAATTTGAAATCAATTAATGCCTGACAAAATTACTTTCCGACATAGAGATTCAAGTATTACGAGTAATTGTTACAACATTGAAGATAAATAATATTACTGAGATTGGCAATCTTTTGCCACATGAACCATTTGGAGAGGGAATGCAAAATGACCGAATGTTAAACATGCTGCTAGATATAGCAATCTAAAAGGGAAAAATATGCTTATCTTTGATCGTTCATTGTACTTTCGTGTGACCTAGAACTCGGACCTTTGATGATGATCACCGCGTGCCAAGCTATAACATAATTCCTCTTTGCATGTGGAATATATAGCGCGGTCAGAAATATTCGTTTCTTTGATTCCTATGTGTGACCTTGCTCTTGAAAACTACATGCCTTGTTTTTATGCGCAACATCCCATTTCATTATGTTTTCATTTCTGCCATCTTACGTGAGTCTCGTTCCATACCCACAATATTTTTCTCCTGATAAATAAATGAGCTTTGATATTGAAAAGTGAACTTTATTTTGAAAGTAAAGGAATGACTTTTAAGCGCGACACACCCTTTCATAATGGCGATCATTTTTGTCACTTTATTTGAAAATCCCTATACATGCCTGCCAATATTATGCTCTGGACAAATGTAAGACCTTTGACTTTGAAAAGTGACAATGTTCAACGTACTACATTATGTTTTGTAGGATCTTATTTTTCGCAAAATCATATTTTTCACATCTGTGAAAATACGATCTCGTTCTTCACAGTTGTGAAAATTGAGATTTGATTCTTTACACATCAAAGCCTTATTCTTCACATTTTCTGTGAAGTTTGTGGTCGCACCCAGTTTTTAATATGCAATAAAATTATATTCTTCTGTAATCCTAACGCATAGCTCTTTGTTTTTTGGCCAATACCATTCTTCACACTTAAACATTTGACAAATGGTATCATATTCAGGTGTGCGAAAAATATCAGCCTGTGCGGACCGCTTTTCTGGTATTTTCTGTTTCAAGGAAGTCTCTTATAAACATAAATCCACTGTAGGCGGAAAGTGTCGTCCTTGATTAGACTGTGCGGACGGCACAGGCTGATCCAAGACGACACCTTTTGCACATGCATTAAGCCGGGTTTTACCATGACAAGCCTCTATTGTTATTTCAACTTATTTTAGCTTCATTGTTATCTTTTTGCTGTATTGACAAACGATGAGCATTTGGCAATGAGCTTATCTCTCAACAAAGTCCTAATAATGCAAGAACGATTATTTACAGACCAGAATGATACAGTCAGTAAAATGAAACTGAGAACCTTTATTAATGTGGAGGAATGGATATAGGTAAATCAGGGGATTTATAAATACAGAAAATACAGAAGATTGCAGCGCGTTTATAATTAGAAAATCACAATTCCCCCTATTTTCAGAAAATGGTTTAGCCCATCGTTATCAACAAAAATTAAACCGACTAAACTTTACAATTGCGTTGATATGTTTGATGATACGTACGCGTACAATTAAATTCTAGTATGCAAATGTACTATCTGTCTGATATACTTTATCTTCCATTGCATGATTATACTAACACATTTGTTATGATACCCCACGCCAATTTTCTGAAACTTGATTATTGGTTATTTTCTGAAATGAAATGTAACATAAACTCGTCATATAGACACAAATAAAACAAACTTGAAACACGTGCACAAACAAAAGCGATTATACATATAGGAACCAATTCAAACGAATAATTATTCTAAAAGAGTTCACGAATGTCAGGTTTATTGGTTCGAGCTATAGAAGTGTTAGACGACGATCTGATTATCTGCATGTATTTTCATTTTAGTAAATAAGTCATACGATGTTACAAAGCCAAACACATCAACTGGGATTTGTCAAAAGTTGCAATTCGCGTGCTGTTATTGTAAATAATAACAATGCAATGGTTGACATGTTGTACAAGTATGTTACTTTTCGGTCGTAATCGATTTGGACAATTAAACAACTTACAAACCATATTTACTATTTATGTCATTAGCGACTCTTATATGAGTCCGTCAGATGGTATGCACTTGACTGTATTGTGCAATACCACTTTTATTGGGACATACATATAGATACAGAATTGTGTCATTTGCGTAGCTTGTGTACAACCACACTGTAGTTATACTAGCAGAAAAAATGACATTTTTTATATATAAAAGGTATTTTGTTATAGAATGTTGTTAATATTTTGTATTAAATAATTAAATATTATGTATCTGTTTGTTTCCATCAACATGAAATATTTACATGGAATATTTACAGTCCACCGTTCTTGGACAGTATTGTATATATCGCCGGACCGTCCCATAACTCAAATATAATACAACGATATGGCACTTGCCACGTACAAGTATACATTTTATTAGGTCATTATACTTTTGTATGTATAAACACGAGCTCATTGATAATAGTAGATACCCATTAATGCATAGTTTCCTGAATTTATCAGTCAATAGTTACTGCAACGGATGCGGAATAAAATAAAAAACGCCGACAGCGCAGAAAGACTGTTGGCGACCAAAGAAACTAAAAGCATGTGAATTATGAGTGCATTTTTGCTAGAAAGGAATCATTTGTTTGAATGAAGTTCAATTTCCCATTTTCAAAAGTTGATAATATGGCTTCTTATTCAATATTATATGAGATAAATTAATACAATTATTTTGTAAGTAACGAACACATATTGTTCATGCTACTTATCTAATGCAAACGGAATTAAATAAATGCCAAACAAATCTCTTTTCAACGAGCCATGCAGAATGACAGATGTTCAAAGCGCTGTACTTAGGAGCATCGATTGTTAGTGATTCTTAGCCTACTGAATCAAAAGTAGGTCATACGATGCGCGTTGTGTCCACATCGGTCTAACAGACCTGCGTACTCTATCTCTAAGCATTATGGATATGCGCTACTTTCCAGCGTAGCTCACAATGATTGATTTAACATCGCATTGAGGTTAGATACCGGTAAATCAATGTGTTTCCCTCCGTGTTACATTCGAAATATTGCCTTTTACTACATTTCCTTTTTTCTTCTGCTATGACATGCCTTTTGTGGTTATTTCTCATATCCTCTGTGTGTTTAGAACATTCTTTGTGCATTTCTTTGGACGCTAACTTGAAAGATGAGCATTTGGTGTGTATTTACTGTGGCATGGGGCTTTTGTCGAAATATGAGTGCCGAAACCCTAGTTTCTACCGGTGTCTACATTCAGGTGAGACACATTTTCTTAGAAGTAACATGCCATATATTTTACTGCAATTTTTGAAAGAGGAAAGATTCATCTTTAAACTGACAATAAGCTTGCACAAACTGAAATCTGAAAGTTCGCCGTTTTAAAGGTTAGATACCAGTAATTCCAATTCCTATACGGTCCCATTATAAAACGGCGAACTTTCCAAGCATTTTTCTAGACTGTCCTTTATTTCAGATTGTGCAAGCATGGTATCAATTTAAAGATGATTCTTTCCTATTTTAGAAATTGCAATAAAAAAAGATATGTCATCTTACTTCTAAGAAAATGCATCTTGCCTGAATGCTGACACCGGTAGAAAACAGGGTTTCGGCAGTCATATTTCGACAAGAGCCCCATACACACCATAAACGTTCACCTTTCAAGTTAGCCTCCAATGAAATACACCAGAATGTTACAGACACACATGGGATATAAGAGATAACCACAAAAGGCATGTCTCAGATTGCTAAATGGATTTGTACCAGAAGAGAAAAGGAACTCTTTAGTAAAAGGCACTACTTTCGAATGGACCACTGAGGGATACACAATGATTTACTGGTATCTATCCTATATTTGGACCCGTTGGGAATTGGATTTACTGGCATCTAACCTTGAATTTATACCCACAAGGAAAGTGAAAGTAGCTTTTTATAATAAACACGCTAAGCAGCGTTAAAATGCGAGCTACTGGTATTTTATTGAACAGAAATATATTCAAATATCAGTATTAACTTAATATTAGACTGATTAATGGTATCAATCAAGTCATTTCATGAAACAACTTTCATACGCGGAATTACTTCACGCGTAAGCACAATTCGCCGTTTGGGGCGAAATAATGCGGTTAAGTACAGAGGTTTGGCGTGTTGCGTCATCCTCTTTGTATAGAATGTACGATGCGTGCTCTCGATTTTCCATGCTACAGTTTACAATTAATACATTGCAGATATTTGTTGTCAAAATATTCAGAATAAAATCGGTAACAAGAAATAACACGTTCGCGAAGAGTTAAAATAACTGATGTCGCGCATTAATTTAGTTGTCCTATTCCAGGATACCCAGGTGAATATTTCGGCTACATACCAGTAAATAGCGAAAATAGGGGTGTCATTAGTTTGACGCAACATTTTTTATCATTTTATTTTAGAAACTGTAATTGTAATCTATCCCATGATATACACATTATGATACACATAGCACATATTATCTCAAATAATTAATAGGTAAGAAAATAGGTGTGACATTTTGCTGTTTTGAAAAAGGACCATTTCAGATTTTGATTTACTGACTCGTAGCCTGCAAAGAAAATAAATAGTTTTCCGAGATACCTGTTTAGAAATTCCGCTCTCAAAAGACCGTTGGCTGCGGCCAACAGTCTAAAAATAGTGAAGAACAATGCAGATTTTAAATCAGAGATTTTATTGATTTATGTCTTGTGACAATGACAATTGACCTTTCTCATGTTGCAATTAACTGGTTACTATATTTTAATGGCTATCACACGATATTCTTTTGATCTAGTTGATAACAAAAATCGGCTGACAACGAGTGCGGTGCTTTAGCCTTAGTGATGTACGGAAATTAAAACTAGACACTATCATTTCCATAAATGTTGATCATATGCAAATTCATCAGCAATTATATCCAATCATAGTACATGTACTTGTATATCACGTGTTTAACGGTTAACCAATATTAAACAAAAGAGAACGTGGTGAAGCTTGTGATGTGTTTGTGATAGTAAGTCGATGAATGGAAATTAATTCTTTAACATTAATGCCTGTAAATGATATATAAAAAGTCAAATAACTTAGACAATTGCAAAATTGCATTAAATGAGTTAAATTTACCAAAACGAAATCCTTCCAGACGAGGAAAGATTTTCCTTGTGACGGAAGTGGTTACCGTTCACCGATATGGGAGGTAGCCGCTGCGAGGAGTTTGCAGTAGAGCCTTAACGTTAAGTACGCAATTTGGAACGATTGTGCCATCGTGTTGCGTGTCTGTAGTTGTATAATTAAATTAGTATATTCGTTGTTGGGTTGCAATATATTTTTCTTTTCATCAACAGAAAACATGCGAAACTCATGCAATCACAGTTAGAATCTATTAGATTCTCGATAAGAGTATTTAGCTTATTTTGCTTCTAGAATAGTTATTTAAACCGATTGAATAATTGTGTATCGTCTATAGTTCTACAGAATTGAAATGTGACAAGCTTGTTTATCTGTTATCATTGTTGAGATACATTTAAGCCTGCCATCTTGTTATGCTTTTAAATAACATCCGTTAAATTTAATGTCCGTAATGTCCTAGGCGTCCTAGACGTTTTATGACTAGACTGTGATAGTTTTGTTGTTGTCTTATTTGTGTTAGTAAACGTTTTAAAAGCACGTATACAGGACGTAGCACGTCAACCGATTTAAGAAAAACTTTTTTTTTTTTAAACATTCCTCATTTGTAAAAAAAGTTATCCTTGCATATTTGTGAGATAAAACGAACGCATGATGACACCCAAACGATACGTCATGCTAAACGTTCCTTTTTCGAAAACGAAAGTACACGATTTTCAGAAAAGCATTTTATGAAAAGGACTGTTTATACAATACATGTAATCTCTCGCCAGGTCTTTAAATAGACGGGCACACTTTAAATGTGTGATTGAATGATTGCTACGTTATATTTTGGATAGAAATCTAAGTTTACTTAAAAAAAGCGGTGTTTATATTTTGTCGAGTATATACATTTTATAGTCAGAACATGTATATGAATAAGAATAACAATTTATATAGATCTTTATAACTTTATTTCCTCCGTATACAAAAGGATAACTGGACATATAGATGTGTGTGCAATAGGGCTGTAATCGAAGTGGAACTTGTAAGCGTGGTGCACAACAACGATGGTTATAAGAATGTAGGCCTATCGAACGAAATATGTATTGCAACGAAATAACTACTAGTACTGAACAATTGTTGCTGATCAATAGATAACAGAGCAGCACACAATGGTGAATATTTACATTAGTCTCACGTATATGGATCTTGTATCGCTGACATGGATTCAATGCGGATGTATTTATTTAACAGTTTTCTCGTAAATCCAACTATTCAGACTCTATATTAATGAATTTAACATGAACGGTCAAGAATACTTTCAAAGTCGTGCAAGAGGCCGAAGATCACGCGGAATATTTAGGAATGGCGAAATTATTTCAGCTATACAAGTTAACATACATAGGGGAGGTCGTAGGCGAGGTGGATACCATTATGATAGATCAGAAAGCTTACGACGGAACATATATCGATCTCGAAGTCCCCGTAGAAACACATAAAACTATTTATTATGTCTGATGTAAATTTACGCAACTTAAACATGGAAACAAGAATTATACACACTCGGCAAAAGGGCTATTCTTGGGTAAAGAACGTTTTAGCAAAATGGACATTGAGGGGCATAACATAAGAAAAGAGATCAGAGGTCAAAAATGCAATACTGTATGGAAAACGGTAAATGTAGCTGTATGGTTTATTAACGAACAGACATCGTTTTCGATGTAAACATTCGCGACAAGTAATTTGAAATCAATCAATGCCTGACAAAATTACTTTCCGACATAGAGAATTACGTATTACGAGTAATTGTTACAACATTGAAGAGAAATAATATTATTGAGAATGGCGATCTTTTTCCACATGAACCATTTGGAGAGGGAATGCAAAATGACCTAATGTTAAACATGCTGCTAGATATAGCAGTCTAAAAAGCAAAGTTATGCTTATCTTTGATCGTTCATTGTACTTTCGTGTGACCTAGAACTCGGACCTTTGAGGGTGATCACCGTGTGCCAAGCTATAACATAATTCCTCTTTGCATGTAGAATATATATCCCGGACACAAATATTCGTTTGTTTAATCCCTAAGTGTGACCTTACTCTTGAAAACTACATGCCTTGTTTTTATGCGCAACATACCATCTCATTATGTTTTTATTTATGCTATCTTATGTGAAAATCCTTCCATACCCGACAATAGTTTGCTCCGGACAAATAAGTTATCTTTGATATTGAAGAGTGAACTTGATCTTGAAGGTAAATTAATGGCTCTTGTGCGCGACACACCATTTCATAATGTCGATCATTTTTGTCTCTTTATTTGAAAATTCCTATCCATGCCCGCCAATATTATGCTGAAAAAATGTAAGACCTTTGACCTTGAAGATTTACAATGTCATACATACTACATTATGTTTTATAGGATCATATTTTTTGCAAATCATATTTTTTACATCTGTGAAAATACGATCTCTTTTTTCAGAGGTATGAAAATTGAGATCTGATTCTTCACACACCGGAGTCTTATTCTTTACATTTTCTGTGAAGTTTGTGATCGCACCCAGTTTTTGATATGCAATGAAATTATATTCTTCTGTGATCCTCACGTATACCTCGTTTTTTGGCCAATACCATTCTTCACACTTAGAAATGTGACAAACGATATAATATTTTTCACAGGTGTTAAAAATATGTTTTATAAAAAATATGATCCTACAATGCTTAATTACCACCGTATTGAATTAACACCTCAAATCGCGCATTATCGAACAACATAACATAGCAATATAATTAAAGTCTGTACTGACATATACATACTGAAAATGTATTGCACCTGCAGGTTTCATGTAAACCGCCTAGCTTTTGTCAAAGGTACATTACGTTACATCAATGGAGAGTATTAGACAGCTTAAAACGTATTTGATGTCAATAGATTTCAATGGCATAAAACATATATTGTATTTATATTTAATTGTATTATTTAACACAACTATTGCAAATTATAAACAGATACTTTATTTTGATTAATTTTAGACGAACCATAGTTTATCTAGTTTTAACATGTTTTTATTGTATTAATGGAATTGTAGCACTGAAGACGCTGTGACGCTAATGGATGAACTTGGGAAAGAAGATAGTAGTACCATAGCAATAATTCTTGCACAAAATCCACCTCTGCTCAGAAATTATAAACGTCAAGTGGAAAGAAATCAACAACTTGCAGATACATTTTTCAGTTTACTTTCAAAGGTCTTTGATAGTTCATCGGCACGTTCATTTCAAAAAGAAGTTGCCATATTATTGGAAAAAGAAGAAGTTCTAGAGTTCGGTATCAGATACCTCTACGACTTGGAATTAAATAAGAAACAGATATGTATGGTTAATATTTTAAAAACGATGGTCAAAATCAGCCGACTAATCTCCGGTAGACACCATTTTTTAAATAAGGTGGTTGCTCTAATGGATGAAACAGACTGTATTTCATGTTCCGCGTATGACCAGGAAGCAAAGATCAGCATTAGTATACAGCTTACAATGCTTGAAACAATCTTAACAGAACAATGTGAGCAAGATTTCACAATGAAATCAATCGCACCAACGATGTATGACATTGAAAACGATCCCCTGCCAGTCTTGCAGAAAAACATTGTACATGGACCGTTTGAAAGCAGTTTCCATTATCTGGAAACTCATTTCAATTTATTAAGAGAAGATTTTATAAATCCTATAAGAGAGGGAATACAACATGTGAGAAAATATAAACCACATGAAAAAGAAACGAACACATATGTAAAAGTCAAAGATGTGCGTGTATATTTTGGGCTGTCAATATCATGTCCGGTCTTCGAAGATGGTCTAAATTATGTACTCTCACTTAGGACGAGATTTAATCGAAGGAGAACCAACGACAGCTTTTTAAAATTTGGCACTCTTGTAGTATTATCTGCCGATAACTTTAAGACTTACTTCTTTGGCACAGTTTCGAACAACGGAAAACTAAATGATGGACAAATACATGTAAATGTTTTAGATCTTTCTCTAGAAGGCATATGGCAGATATTTCATCTTCCTATCACAATGATTGAACCAATTAATGGGTATTTCGAATCATATCGGCATGTTCTTTCAGTTTTACAGAAACTTTCTCAGTTAGACAGTGACGGAAAATTATTACCATTTCAGAAATATATTGTAGATTGCTCGAAAATTGTACAACAGCCTTGTTATCTCAAACCCACAACGAAGTACTACTTGAAACATGATGGAGACATAACACCGCGAAAGCAACGGTTATCACCTGTTTTTCAAAGGAATAATCACGATTCAGAGAGTTCTTCCATATGTTGGGAAGATAACTGTGGTGAATATGGCAACGGGGATCAAACGACGGTGTTGGAAAATGACTGGCCATTGCCAGAGAAACTGGAAATGGATAAAAGTCAGATGCTTGCCTTCAAAACTGCATTGACGAAAGAGTTTAGCTTAATCCAGGGTCCACCAGGATGTGGAAAGACGTATGTTGGTTTGAGAATAGCTAAAACACTCTTACAGAACCAAAACCAGTGGACCGGCACTATGATGGTTGTATGTTACACCAATCACGCACTCGATCAATTCTTAGAAGGAATACTGAAATTCACAAATAGCATTGTGAGGTTTGGGAGTAGAAGTCGAAACGAAGCTTTGGAGCAATGCAACATTAAGAACAAACGTAGACAGGTAAATCATTTAAAGAGATTGAAATCAAACGCTTGGAGAAAGAAAACGCAATTGCAGAACAATTTAAATGTTCAATATAGAAAACTAAAATGCATGAAAGAAATGATTTTACATGAAGACATTTTAAAGGATGAAATGGGGGATATCTATGCTCAGTTTAAATGGCGACAGAGAGACATTATTCCAGTCATCAGTATCTGGCTGGGAGTTGAATCAGCACATGTTGTGTCACCTGATTATTTTCAAATGGACAATTTTGGCGATGAAACAGAAATTGAAAATATCAACGGTAACAATGACACGCACAAAATCAGATCAAGAATTAGAATCAAATTACAAGACAACTTTTGTGAAATAAACACATTTGTCTGTAACGTTGAAGATGTCTTCCGTCTTTCTGATGACAGAAGATGGCAGCTGTATTGCCGCTGGGTTCATTCATTATGTCAGAAGAAGGTCAAACACATGGACGTTAAGGCTACAGAATTCAATGAAGCATGTAAACAGCTGAATGAGATTAACATGTTGATCGATACAAGTGTAATAAACAACTCAAAAGTTATCGGGTTTACGACAACTGGCGCTGCAAAATATTGGGACATTCTGCAAGATGTACAACCAACAATTGTGATTGTTGAGGAGGCAGCTGAAGTGTTCGAGTCGCATGCGGTGGCAAGTTTGTCAACAGGATGTAAACATTTGATTCTTATAGGTGATCATCAACAGCTGCGTCCTTCACCTGTTACGCATATTCTTGCACATAAATATAAGCTTGAGATTTCATTGTTTGAACGAATGGTTAAGAATAAAATGGATTGTGTAACACTTAATATTCAACACCGGATGCGTCCAGAAATTGCAGAAAATTTGCGAGCAAGTTTCTTTTATCCAAAACTGAGAGATGCTAAAATTGTATATCAGTATGGTAATACTCTTGGTATCCAGGGAAACATGTTCTTTGTGGACCACACATATCTAGAACACGAAGTAAGAGACTCAATGAGTAAAGTGAATACCCACGAAGCGGAATTCCTAGTTGCACTTTGCAAGTATTTACTGCAACAGGGATACAGTGACTCGGATATTACAATTCTTACTTTGTATAAGGGCCAGGTTACTAAAATTAGAGCCTTAGTACGTGAACAATTAAATAACTCAAGAAATATTCGAGTAGATGATGTGGATAATTTTCAAGGCGAAGAAAGCGAAATAGTATTACTGTCATTTGTAAGGAGCAACAATGAGGGGAGAATAGGATTTGTTGGTCGAAGAAACCGGATATGTGTTGCTTTGTCAAGAGCTAAAAAAGGATTATATATGATTGGTAACACAGAAGCTTTGTGCAAGCGGAACCATCGAGAATGGAGTTCAATCATAACCCGAATGAAAAAGTTGAAAATGGTAGGGGAATCACTAACACTCGTTTGTCAAAGGCATCCCGAAACAAAGCATAACGTTAAATCTGCACATGATTTCAAATGTGTACCGGAAGGTGGGTGCCAGAGAAAATGCAACGCTCAACTGCCATGTGGACACGTGTGCATCAGAAATTGTCATCCGACTGACCTCGATCATGAGACGTATATATGTCAAGAGCCTTGCTTGAAAACATGCGAAAACGGTCACGGATGCCATAGGAAATGCTTTGAAACGTGCACAGCGTGCACCGAAGTAATAATCGTTACTTTACCCAAGTGCAAACATACACTTGTTATAAATTGTTCTGATTCAATCGAAAATGTCATGTGTTCGGTACGATGTCATAAGCGTCTCCCGTGTAATCATATATGTAACAAAGAATGCTCAAAACCGTGTGAACCCTGTATAATAACTACATCAGTTTCAAATGATCAATGTGGCCATGTAAATGACGTACCATGCTTTCTTCGTAACAGCAAAACATGCTTTTATAAATGCAAGAAACTACTAGCATGTGGTCATGAATGCGAGAAAATATGTTCAGACGAATGCGAACCTTGTCTAACTACGGTCCAATACACGCGAACGGATTGCGGTCACCTCGATGAAAAGAAATGTCACGAAAATGCCGAAGACGCCAAACAATGTTCTAATGAATGCGGACTGAGAATGGACTGTTTTCATTCATGTATAGGCATTTGTGGGGACATGAAAAGCAGCAGTACTTGCAAGGACAGTACGAATAAATTGAGTTTTTGTTCTAAAGGTCATGCAATCGGTTGTAATGTTCCTTGTGACATTTTGTTGCCATGTGGACACAGATGCAACGGACATTGCAACACGTGCACTAAAGGCAGATTCCATCGAAAATGCACAACATTGTGCAACACGTTGTTACCATGTGGTCATACATGTAGTGCTTATTGTAGACAATGCATGCCATGTAGAGAGACAAGAATACGCAAATGTCCTCATTCGAAATTAAAACAAGAACAAAATTGTAACGAAAATGTGCTTTGTCTAGAACAATGCATATGGCAGTGCGAACATAAAAAATGTGAACAAAAATGTGGTATGATATGCGACAGGGAAAGATGCAATGAACCTTGCTTAAAAACACTTCCTTGTGGACATGAATGCATTGGTATGTGCGGCGATCCATGCCCTAAAGCATGCTTTGTGTGCGATAGTGAAGCGTTTAAAGACATTAAAGGAAACCGCAGATTCGTACAGCTCCTTGACTGCGGAGATATTATTTCAGTCCAATACATGGATGAATATATGGATGCGCCAATAAGAACATTTGGTTTAAAGAAGTGTCCACTTTGTTCAACGCCTATACTGAATACACATGGTAATAGATACGAACGTCGAATAAACGAGGTTATTAGTATTTCACAGAAAGGAATTGATTTATGTTTACATGAGACACGGACTGATGTGCTGCTGAGAAACTTTCTAGAAAGTGATACTTTGTGCGACAATGAAAGCTTACTTAATTCATCCCGCCATTATTCCAGAAGAAAGGAATACATTATGTCAGCGAATATAGCACTCACAAACAAATGTATTTCAAAAATAATCAACGAAATCGCTCAGATACCATGGCTTAAGGACTACCCTGTTTTTCAACTATCCGATGTAACTGGTATTGAACAGGAGTTGCAAAGATACATGGACTGTCATGTTTTAACCCATTGTCTGATAAATATGAGCGCCGACAAAATAGAAAGGCACCAAGAAAAGCTGAACCATGCTGCTGATATTTTAGACGCTCCTGGTCCATATGATTTGAAGACAAGGTCAGCTTTTACATCGTTTGTATCTACTGATCTTAACCTATTGCATTCCTTACCGGTTGTTCAACTGAAAATTCAGGAAATTGCTTTTAATGACGCAGAGGATGAAATTCAAACGACAACAAACGTTCTAGAGCAAGAAACTGTAAAAAATGAAGATGGAATCCATATCATTACACTTTTGACTTTGGTTGGACCAGTGCATTGTGATGAAGGTAATACAACGTTTTTAATTATGTAAAAAAAAAATTCGAAGGATTAAAATTGGCTTGCTCTTTATAAAGCATATATTGCTTTTAAATATCGCATATTTTCTTTTTGTAACAACGTCTCTTGTTCGTTCATTTGTATTATAAACCGAATATATATAAACACAACAAATGTTACAGGTGAAGTTACACCATTGCCACATCCAGAACAAGTTGGAGTGTCGATCAAAGCACGTAAGTATTGCACAGTATTATCATATATTTAACTATAAAAACAACATGTTCGGTTATTTACTTTTATTAACCAGTTTTATCTTATTTAAGTTCGAACACAATGCTTACTACTTGTACTTTGTTGGAAACACATGCATACTGTGATACAAAATAATTAAGTAAATGTTTGGTTTCAACAAACATAAATCGGTTATTTACTTTTATTAACCAGTTTTATCTTATTTAAGTTCGAACACAATGCTTACTACTTGTACTTTGTTGGAAACACATGCATACTGTGATACAAAATAATTAAGTAAATGTTTGGTTTCAACAAACATAAATATCGGCATAATAGAAAAAAAATAATTATACACATATCATAGTTTAATTTGTGGTTTAAATAGTTGACGAACATAGAAGTAAAAAATTGCCACAACAAAGAGAAGAGACGAAAGGTATGTATATGAATTATCCAATTATTTCATGTCGAGCAAAAAAAAACGTTGTCTTGTGTTTTACATAGCTGAATTTGATTTCTTTAATTTTTATAATAACGTGTGAGTATGCTATAATTGAAATGTAGAGGTTTTATTGAACCTTTAAGTTTTTCATTAACATTTAAATTAACCGTTTATTTGGACAATTCATATTTGCTGTCTAATACGGCAGGAACTGGACTATAAAATATTCATTGTAATAAGAGTATAATGTGAAGACCAAACCTAACGATGATTACTAGCAGTTTGTATGTCATTATAATTCTTAGATTTACTGACTGACCGATGGCCAGCGAAGAGATGACAATTTTTTTTCTTTTTTTCCAGTCTCTTGTGCAACATGGCCATTAACAAATGATGTAGTTATATTTTAATCTTCTTGGCAACAACTCAGCCAACTTTATAAAAGTTCATATGGTTGGACTTTGAGTGTTCCTCTTCCGTTAAGTCCTTAACTAAACGATACCTTTTGCTCCCATTCCTTTCGGAAATTCCCTTCGAACACTCCTCCCTGCAGCCAGTGAACGTCAAGGGCGTCTTCATCACTAACCTGCTTACAGTTGCATTAAAAATTTGTGAGCAGCTTATTAATCTGTTACATCCCTAAATGAATACAGTTGCTGATTTTTATACAGGTATAAGTACAACTGGAGAAATATCAGTTAAGTGTTATAGCAACTTATTAATCAGTTGATATCGTTGCAGCTTCAAAATTGGTTCGGTCACCAGAATATAGAAGTACCGCAGGTGAGACCATTATCATACTTGACTATCACTCTCCGTATACAACGATAAGTACACAGGCGAATTAAGATAACATCTATTTCACTGATTGCTTAATGCATGTTGTAGATTGAAAATATTTTAGTGATATTTTGTAAATGACACACATTGCTTAAATACAATGCAGACGTATAGGATCTGACACGTGTTGTCGTTGATTATATGCTTTTCAGTGAAATATCGATTTTTATTGGTTAAATAAAATGTTATATTTTCACTGTTGGAACCGTGAAAATATAAGATTTTATAAGGTCACTGCAGTGAAAATATAACATAAAACGGACTATTTTTCCATAAATAGCATCGATCTACAAGTAGTGGTTTACAACCCTTGGCAAATGTATATACATGTACATTATGTACATGCATGTGTTTACATAAAATACATTATACAATTATAATTTAGCGACAACGACTCACAAAATATCGCACTTTTTTCCCACCATACTAACGAGTGACAGTTTTGGAATCATTTTTGACGTCACTTTTATGACGTCAGAATACACGAACTTGTGACGTTTAAACGTATCTCGCGCAATTTTATTTATTTATTGGCCAAAAGCATAAAATAAAAAGAAAATTTGTTGATTTCGGTGTTAGATCGTATTTTATTTCACTCGTAATCATAATTTTTTTTTTTTTTCTCGTGGCTGCGCCACTCGTGAAAATATCATTTTCTATGAACACTTAATAGAGAATATTTTTTTGTTTTCGGTGTGACAACGCGTGATATAATCACCGGAAAGGGAGACAATTAATATTTTCAGGAGCGCTCCCTTTTCGGTGATGATATCACGCGTTATCACATCGAAAACAAGCAAATTTTTATTTTATGCTTTATTAGCCCTTGTGTTACATTTTATTGGAAAATATCGCGGGAATGATTACGTCATGACGTCAAAATAATGATGTCATTTCACAGTTTTGAGCGCGGCATCGATGACGGTCCTTTTCATTTACTGTATACAATCGGGACCCCAAAAAGTAGTCCCTCACTGTGAATGATATAGGGATGTATCTCACTGATATTTTTCTATATTTCACTACTTAGCATTAAATAAAATATGATCTTACACGGAAATCAACAAATATCCTCTATTTCATATCATATTTTATTAAACGAGTTCAGAAATTTTGTTAGTAGGCGAGCCTTTGGCGAGCTTGCTAACGAATTTCCTGGACGAGTTTACTAAAACATGATTTGAAATGACAACGAGTGTCAGATCTTTTTTATCACATGCATTTAAACGAAAAAAATACTTCTAATTTTACCAAAGCATGTCGATAAATCCTAAAAGTTGTTTACTACATTAGGCCACAACAAATTGATCAGTTGTTCTACGGATTTTGTCCCAAAAAAATTGGAGTAAGCGAGCGAAATAAAAATAAAAATATTTTTTTTCCATTTTAGATAAAATTGGAGGCGAGCGAAAAGCGCAAAATAAAAAAAAATCCTATCATGCCCATAGTGTTTAAAAATTACTCCCAAACGCCATCATAACTTGATATCTTGTCAATAATTTCTTCTTCATCTGCTCTGTTCCATAACTTGTTGTCAAAATCAATATATATGTAATAAACTAAGCAACTAATTTCTCCATTTCTTCTTTGACCATATCCTGCAAAGGGTTTTGTGCAACAAGTCTTCAATAGTGATTCTGCTATTACATTAACGACCGGCAGTAAATACTAAAAACCATATCTTAACTATAAGAAAGTAGACCTTATACAAGGTAATTGTCATTATCAAAATATATATTTGATACACCAAGTCATTCACTACCAACAGTTTAATAACATGAATATGAAATGTCATACAATAAACACAAAACAATTTAGGAATCACTAGTATAAGATCTGTATCTTTAAATGACACGACGAAACAACTGGACGCCACCATTTTTTTAAACCGTAAACCAGGACTCACACTGGCTCTTATTTTTCTTGAGCCATTTTTTTTTATCGATGTTGCGTGTTTCCATGTCAGGGAATAGTTATATCTTACTGTTTTAATTGCTATAAAATTATACTTCACTGTGCTGTATTATATTAATTAATTATGGCATTAACAAAAGTATTAGTATACTTCGATTTTTATATTAACATTTTTCTTAATTGTTCAATGCAGTAAACTTGGATAATTATTTTTTATTTAAACATACACTCTTAAACTATCTACAAGATTTTAACAAAATATATCCATAAATAAATTAAAATTAATAACTAACATAATGACTTGGCTTGCCCTGTTAAATGTACCTTAATATATAAAGGCTGAACACAATGTACACCAAACAGATACGTTGAATTTATAAAATGGACATGTCAGAAACAACTTATATGTGTGGATATTAGAAGTAAGAAATCAAGGACAAACCGCTGGTCAAAACTGTCCGAAATGTAAACATACCCGATAATCAGTCCATTTGACATAATCCAGACATCCAATTTCACACATCCTTTATCAACAAGATAATCCTTTAATTAACTGTTAATTAACTGCTGATATTACGAGAGCTTGCTAGCAATCATCTTTAATTAGACAATGAATGCTGACAAACAGCTCGTTGTGTTTTCACAAGTTTAATAAAACATGATAAGAAATTGCCGAGTTGAAATACACATGGCAGCTGTGCCAGACTGGCTGTTCGCGATTAAAGGTCTGGGTCATAAATTGTGTGCTCTGGACATTAACCAGTCGCCGCAAAGTGCCTTATTCATGTCTGTATCAGTACCAATTGCTTGTTATGATTTGGGTACACCACGAAGACGGCGTTTAACGTAAAATGAGACTCATTAATGAAAACTTCATTTAAAAAAATCGGATGCGGGGCAAACTTGTAGGTGCGGGCGCAAAATAAAAATATATATTTTTTTTTTTCGATTTACGATTTTAAGGTGCGGCAAATCCGACGAACATCTGATCAATTTGTTGTGGCCTTAACGTCATTGCATGTTGACGACGTCATTTCACCAAAATAACGTCATGCGCTTGGTCAGTCAAAAAATATGTAGCCAATGAAAACGCTCAAAATGTTATCTTACACATGTGTAAGATAAAAATATTCGTAATGGTTGTATTACATGGCAAACAATGTATAGTATGTGATAAAAATGTTTATTGGACTCAGTGACGATTTATGCATTAAATTATATTGAGGCGTGTCATGGAAAAACCGGGCTTTATGCATGTGCAAAAAGTTTTGTCCCGGATTTGCCTGTGCAGTCCGCACATGCTAATCCGGGACGGCACTTTCCGCCCTCAATGGATTAATATTTAGAAGAGACTTCCTTGAAACAGAAAATACCGTAAAAGCGGAAATTGCCGTCCCTGATTAGCCTGTGCGGACTACACAGGCTAATACGGGACCAAACTTTAAGCCCGGTTTTACAACGTCAAGTCACTATTGTAATATTTTGATTCATTGCATAGCGGACAAACGTGCGAATAAACGTATTGCTGAAGACAGTACACGTGCTCCACGTGTGCAGAATAAAAGAATGAAATTCCCTGATACAGCTGGGAAGGGTATGAGTTTTAACATTTTAATCACGCATATATAAATGCCAGTGTTTAATCTTGGCGTGTATGTGTTAATATTACGGTATTTTGTTTTAGAAAAACAGTACCCTTTTATATTTTTTAGTAATATGAATGTTTCAAGTAGTGTCGTTTGACAGACGTTGTGCTCGCCTTTTCAATATGATTATGTTCCCATAGGGCTCAGATATATAAGTGTACCGAATCGTGTACCTACATATATGTAACCTTACGATTCATTTGTACATTTAACCCGTTTCACATTTATATGTATGCCATTGCGATTCAGTTATATACACCTAACTCACATGTCTACATTGCGCCTTAACAATACACCATTGCAATTCACATAAGTGAAACTCGCTCTCTCAAAATCTCATAATACATATACTTTTCACATTTAAATTTTATGCTCCTACTTATTCGAATTAAACTCTTCACGTCAATATCTTTTCGACTTAGATATAATTAAGCCCTTGCGACTAAAATATATACACGTACATTTATCACTCCTCACACATTTAAATGCACAATTGTTACAAAAATAAAATATGCGCACCACTCGATATATGAATGTACCGTTACCACTTACATATACACACGTACCACTCGATATTTGAATGTACTGTTACCACTCACATATACACGCGTACCACTCGATATTTGAATGTACCGTTACCACTCACATATACACGCGTACCACTCGATATATGAATGTACCGTTACCACTCACATATACACGCGTACCACTCGATATATGAATGTACCGTTACCACTCACATATACACGCGTACCACTCACAAATCGTCCCTTGAAAGCCAGAACGGGTTATCAACCTTTCACATTTCATTTCGACACGTTCTGACATTCAAGGGGCGATATATTAATGCAACATTACGACTACCATATATACCGTTACAACACACAAATATGACCTAGCGATTAAAAATATATAAATATATATACCGTTCATAGAATACCTTTAGTTACGGCTTTCATATATATCCTGACGACTGTTCTGGCAATACTTATGGACTTATACCAGAAGCGTTTACGTTTTTGTTTGTGCAGATAATAATGATGTACAGCCGGTGGTCAAGCAAAAGAATAAACGCTTTTCGTCAGAACAGTGTGATCAAGAGGCAAAGCGTAAACGACCAAGACTAGACCCCGTAGAAAGTATAAGTAATTCATACTTTTATTATATTTACTTTTCAAGACGAAGAAACTTCGAGAAACACAGCGTAATGCACAAGGAGACATATTTATGAAAATCTCCCTAAAGATGAATGTTTGTTTCGAAGTACACTTTCTTAACTGTTTCATTATTGGACTAAGATCTAAAAATTGCAGTTAATGTTGCAGTTAGCTACGTGCCAAGGCAGACAGTTTAGGTAATCAAGAGTTAATATTATTATAGTGAAATTAAGATAACGTTTAGGAATTAAACTGGAACTGAGTCTACGAGCATAGTATGATAATTATGTTTGTTAAATATTGTGTAAGAAAATGAAATTACATACAAGACTGATGATTAAATGTAATTTTCTGCAGATGTCAGAATTGACAGACATGATATCACGCAGCGGTCTTCTCATGATGTTAGGAAGAAACATTGGCACAGAACACAACCTAAGACTACAAGTCACAATCCGACCGAGTCATCAGTCCGAACCGATGATCCATCTTTAGGCTCGAACGCTTGTACAAAAAAGACTCAAGGATTTGATAAACCTTATATCGAGGATAAACATATCGCCCAAACAAATGAATGCAACACAGATATGTGGGTATATGACGACGGTTTTTACGAGGTACTGGATTCATTGGAAAGCGACGATGTTAATGATGATAATGATATGAAGTCTGTTAACAATTTTGACATTCGGAAAAAGAATAGCACATCCGAGTTGGAATTGAGCACGATAGATAAAATATCGACAAAGCGTAGTGCGACATCTGTAAGCCGAAATTCCGAAACAATATATAGCAGAGAGACAACCATCGTTGCAGTTGGAAATGTTTCCGAAGAAGCCTGTGTCAAACATGATGATGATATAGAAGAAGGTGAAATAACAATCGAAGAGCCAATAGGAAAGCCGGACTATGCAACCGTTGAACCGTTAGAAGAGCTTGAGGAAGGTGAAATTGTAAGTGACGATGATTTGTAAACTTAATAATGCAGAGTTCTGGGAGATATAATACTTCATGGTTATGTAATTGATTCTGTAATATGAAATGAAAATCGGTTGTGATTGAATCGTTAATGAAAAATATTGTTTTATTTATTGTATGGTTATCAATTAATGTAAAAAATATATAGAGACACATGATGTATATGTCTTTGATACATATTATGTACACATTCAGTTTTGTCATTAAGAATTAATTGCTGAAATATATTCTTGGCCTGCAAAGAAAATTGATGATAGTTACAACACAAAGGGGGCATTGAATTACAATTTCAGTAACTGATGATAAGTTTTGTTTCTTATTGTTACACATAATTTAATGCTGTAAATAAGGTTGCGTGTTATTGTATATATGTGAGATTGTTGTGTATGTAGTTTGAATAATATTTGTATTACATTTCGCAAGAAACTTTAAATTGTGGGGAAAATGTGGCTATTAAAATAAGTTCCGTTCCTGTCCTGACAATGTTGCGGGTTGGATGTTACCAACAGTGGTGATCCGATAGTGTTGGTGAAGTTTATTTCGAAGTTTAAATTTTTATAATGTTTGCATTAAGCTTCAGTCACACATTCCCGATTATGGCTCCCGACAGCGCTACGGTACAAATAATAAAAAAGTCGGGAATGCCGGGATGCTGTCGGGACGCTGTCGAGAGCTATCGGGACACTGTCGGGACTCTTTCGGATTGCATTCGGGAAAATCGGGACTTTGTCGAGACGCTGTCGTGACGCTGTCGTGACCATATTCAATCTTTGAATAAAATATCTCATAATATTGTCCAAACTTTTGACATATTTGATTCGGGACGCTGTCGGCTCAAGAACGGCAAGAAAAATCGGGAATGTGTGACTGAGGCTTTAGCTTGTCCGATACTTAACTTTAACTTGTTTTAACGCAATACTTCTTGTTCGTTCTTCAACAATTTCTTAGATGATAAAGATGTAATTGTTAAACGTTTTACCTTCTGATATATCTAGTTATTATGAGACGAAAATGCGTCATTACCTCAAGAATGTACCTCTCGTCATGATTCTTACCTCCTTCTGAGGTGATGATTTTGCCGGCGTTGATTTGTTTGCCTGTTTGGTAGTTAGTTAGTTTAAGCAAAAAGTTTTGAAAGGATTTGCATGCCATCTTGGAATGTTGCTATGGGCCTATGAACCCGTGATTAGACTGGATCTAAGAAATATTTATTACTGGGAGATAATACAAATTGGCTGCCATTATTTATTGTTTAGCATCGTATATTTACCTGCATGAATTACCTGTTATACATGTATGTCATTTTACTTAGGACAAAGCTATACCGTTTTTCCATTTATTCACAATTTTCTAATACGATGTATTAAATGCAGAACTGTACTTGTTTCACGTGACAAATTATTGTTAATAATAAAGGACTACATATTCCAACGTCTATGTAAGATATTCACGAAGCTTGTCATGTCTTAAACTCGTATATGTAAACTCATGTGCAGACTTAACGATATATTGGTTTATTATTTTATACAAATGTCATTGTTAATTAAGTATATTTTTATGTGATCCTTTATTGTATATAATTATTGTAAAATTATTTTGTCGTGTCCTAATTGTAAATGGCACAGTAGTGATTTTAGAATTTATAAGTACATGTATGTTATTTATACTAATTATAGACATTATTAACTAATTAACTTTATCCCATCATCACGCCTGCACTGACGAAATAACACCCCGCGGGATAAACTTAGCTGTATACCGCATTGTTGAATACAGCAAACACGCGCACTTTAATGACGTCATATTGTTTATTTTTGCGACGTCATTTGAAGTGTTTCGTGTTATTCAGCGATTTTCTTTCGTGTTTTTTTTTTCAGCATAAAAGACAGAAAATGATGGGATAAAAAATAGAATACCAAATAAGTGTTGAATACATATACGTTGATTTGCTCCGCACGAAAACCTAAACCACTCGCCAAGGCTCGCGGTTAAGGTTTTCTAAGACTCGCTAAATAAACTTATCTGTATTCAACACTTACCTAGTATTCTCTAGCATGTATACATACATGCATATAGATAGAATTATAAATATGTTTGTTGATTAATTCATTTTAATGAAATTTGGTAGTTGATATATGTGCGCAGTTGAAAATCGGTGGCTCTCAAATAATATCTACGTGAGACATATGTTATGTATTTAATTCTAAATACACGAAGTAGGTAATTTATATTGAAAATGTATTAAACTTTATAACAAATCTTACTACGTAAGTGTGATTTTCAAAGAAAGTTGTGCGTTTAATTATTATTCCCAGGGGCGAAGCTTAGGTTCAGAAAATGTATAGGCACAATAAGTGGAATCTACAAAATGACGCTGTAAGCGATAATTTGGGCCAGGCTACAAACAACTAACTTCAGCTGAACCCCGATTCTACAAAATAATTGTAAAATAAGCGTGCGTGTCATGAAATTTATTTTATATTGACGTAATCGACTCGTTAAACAATGAAATATCAACACAGCAAAGAAAGATCCCCTCAACCCCATCCCCCCTCTTGTTTTTGAAGCATTTTTGGCATATTTAAATTCTTTATCTCTGGAAAAAATGTATAGGCACGTGCATATAGTGCCTAAAAGAAGCTACGCCCCTGATTCCAGTAATACAAGTTGTAATTATATGATATCATATATATAATTTTCATCCTAGAAGTTTGTTAAGAATGGTTTATTTATCAATTAATAAATGTGAGAAATTACTGTCTTGATTGTATATATATATGTTAGTTTTCAGTTTAAATCGAACTTCTAGAAAGAACTTATGACAACTTCGTAGCATTACTTTAAGTTAATTGTAAATCAGGATCCATTTAAATTACATATCACTTTGAGAAATACACACTATAAATTATTAGCCAGAAATAAAATAACAAAGACAACACATGTGCAGCATTATTTTGAATTAGAAAGCATATTTTGTAATGGAGATTTTAATAAATGTAATCACATGTTGCAGCTAATGATTTAGTAATGGTGTGTGCTTCTTAACTCTGTTTTAGTATTTTATTTATCTAAAAGCGATAAGGTTTTTGGTAAAAATACTGGTAAATACATTATTGAGAGGTTAATAAACGCTGGCGCGGGGGCATGGCTCGATAATAGCCCCGGCAAAGCGATAACGGCCCGATAGCTTTAGCCCGTGGCTTTTATCGAGCCATGCTCCCCGCGACGCCATTTATTGACCTGTTTAATACATATGTATCCATTGTCATTCATCTTCGTTTCTTTTGACATTCGTGTTTTCTTTATTTCTTTCCAATATATAACCTTTTAAAGACGTTCGCAACAATTTCCTTCAATTTCTTTCCAACGACAGATTTTCTTAAAAATTGGCACAAACATGCGTCAATGTATCCGAAATGTAAAACAGTCTTAAAAAATGGGGGTCACCGGCCTTTTCCCGGAAATATTGAATTTTGTATACGGTACCTATCGAAGCCTTTTTTCAGTTTGTTTAACTTAGAATGTTGAATAATATAAAGCGTTTATATTTAAACAAAGATGGAGATTTTTAAATGCATCTTTTTTAAATGTTTCGTTGGCAATATACAAGTGCAATTTTATGATAAAACGCGCTTTATCTACAGTTATCATTTAACAAATGACTTTTAATGGACACTTAACGAGATTAATTATGCATTAAATATGCCTGTTAAAACATAGAACATTTATCAAATATACGAATATCTTTTGTTCAAAACGACAGAGTTTGTTAAAAGATCCCACATACATGCGTTATTGTATACTGAAACTAAAACAGTCTTAAAAAATAGGGGTCACCGACCTTGTTCCGGAAATATTGGGTTTTGAATACGGTACCTGTCGAAGCCCCTTTTTCAGTTTGGATTTTTATTAATGTTTTAAGTATATAGGATAGTGTTTTTCAAACAAGGTTACGGTTCTTTCAACTGATATGTTTGTACATGCTTTGTTTGGCAATATACAAGTGTATTTTGGTAATAAAAACGCTTTACATACATTTACTGCTAAAATAATGATTTTGACTGGACATTTAAGTGTGTCAAATGGGAACTAATAATGCTTTCTGAACTTCATTTTTGTTTGTCCCAAACAACATATTTTCTTAACATTTCGCACATACATGCATCCATGTATACTTACACCAAAACATAAAAAAAAGAGAATGGCTCACCGAACTTGTTTGGGAAATATTGGATTTGATATAGGGTACCTGTGTAGCCTTTTTCCTGTTTCGTTTTAAAATACATAAACAACGTATCAATATAACGGAAATATTTAATGGATCATTTCTGAACTAATTTGTTTGGAAATACATTGCATACGTGTGTTTTTGATTATTATATATGCTTTATGAACTTTTACTATTAAAAATACTTATTTCGAATGGACATTAGAGATGAAATTAGTATATTGTAACCTATATACAATAAAGAAAAAAATGTAGCAAAAGGAGAAATAAACCCAATTATTTTCTTTTTGTTGCGAACGTCTTTAATATTCTTGTCAAAAGAAATGTAAATGTAACAAGTGTTCACGTTTTATTATGTATATTTACATCTTAAGGTAGTACAACCATACTATAAATAGATGGTAACGTGACTGCGTCAGTAAATACCGGTGTGTACACAACGGTAGTACAACTGTAATCATTTCCCGCGTTTTTTTCCCAAGATCGGCCGATATCGGTGACTGTCGGAAAGTTTCGTTACCCAGCTCGTAATATGCGCGTTTGGTTCAGATTCTTTTCGAACACATGATATTTTTAATATAAGTACATTCTTGTATATAATCACATTATTTTATACATGTTAGTATCATATATATATATAGACTACTTCTGACGAAATGCAAACAGATACATATTTTGACATAATGAAAAATTATATAAATCGAAACCGAAAGTCACATATTGTTCGTGGTATAAACACAAACAACAGTCGGTCAAACGAAAATTATAAATACGAGCAAAAAGGGAATGCTTACTGAAAGAAAATCGGAGCCCTATAAATAACCGTCACCAGATCGTATATATGATGAACCAGCTTGAATCCTGATAATAAGGAGATGAAACACATGTAAGTAAGACAAGAAATTGAAGGAATTGTATTTTTATTCTGAAATTTCTGAATATATTAATATTTGTCTATAAAATCAGAACGTAATTCATTAGAGGATAATGTGATGCTTTTCATTTCAATGCTTGAACTACGAAATTGTATTGCTTAAATGTATAATTAATGTATTAGTATAAGTAATATTATTTATATGTATTTGTGTTTGTCCATATTGCTATAATATATACTTACAGTATACATGTAAGTAAATGAACATACAAGTCATGAAGTACATGTATGATGTGTCAGTCCCTTTGTTTTGAAGCCTCAAAACACTTTAATAGTTGAGTACTTATACGTAATATGCGTGCCATTTTGCTTATGAATGTGTGCACCAGTGTTTCTTTATGATCAGCATACTAATAAGGATCCATTCAGTAATTACACACTTTTGACATTTATTTTACCTAACACTGAAAAGTATGGCTTAGTAGGTTGGGTTGCAACTATACTGGACAGTTTTGTATATATATTGTTAAATATGTAGTGGAAAACAATCAGTTATTGAATTGTTTTAAAATATTTTAGCAGCTGAAGGAAGAGAATTACCACAAATCACTCGGAATGCTTCCCTGGGGGTCAAACCTGGTGCTCAACACAGTACACATGTTTTTCTGACTGTGCCAGTTGGTGAAGATGCAGCCTAAATTACCAGCATATACAGCCTCAATTACTAGCATAAACATTTTTGACATGAAGATGATTGGAAACGAAGATAATAAATAAGACACTTATTGTTGATGTACGGTGTGTTGTCACAGAGTTGAAAACGTTGCAGGGTGAGGGTGGCATTTTGTGTACCTCTAGGGAACTGAATTTGAAAAAAAAGTTTGTTTAACTGAAATAATAACTTTAAATTATTAATATATTTAGTTTAACTGGTATAAATGGTGTATTAAACTTAAAATGCATAATTTATGTCACATTTGATAATTATTGTTGTGGAATTGCCTAAATATAGCTATCTATGTTTTAAGGGGTAGTTTTTCTTCACTTTTCAAAAAGTACACGGTCAATTTGTTTCTAACTTCTTATTTTAGTCAAATATATGTCATAGATGAAAAATAAATACAAAGATTTAAGTGAAAAAACATACCAGTCCAGGAAAACCAAAATCTTTAAGACAACATAATATCTTATCTGTTCTGTCAGCTTCAAGTTTATGCTGAGCTTCCATAGAAATTATTAAAAAAATCAATTTGTAGATTTGTATTCCAATGTTATTCCTGTGTAGGACAAGTAATGCCCAAGCAATGCTAAATGGCTGAGATACGCCCGTGTTGGTGCTATCAAGGACATGTAGATTGTGTACACACGTCATCACTAGTGAAGTCATTTGTTTATACAGCTTTAGAACGTTAGATTACTTTTCTTTTTTCTTGTGGAGTTTAAATTTCGATGTATCATAATCTATAATGCATTGGCATGGATTTATTATAAGATTTGTGTAGAAAAAAAGCTGATGTGTCCAGGGTCGGGTTGAAAGCGTGTAAACGTCTTCACCTGTTGTGTTAATAAATCAAAAGGAGTCTACAGGAGCTGGTTAACTTTCCGTCTAGGAATTGTAATGCAAAAGTGGTAGACCTTACTGTAGACTCGGTCACGAGCACGTACGATGTGGATTATTAGCAAAGCAGCTCTAATGCTAAAGCATTGATAGTGTTTGGTGCTTGTTGGCTTTAGGGCCTATCGGCCGAATAACAGAACTTCTTGACGCCGCAGGTATTTTGCCTCTCTTTACGTTCTGTTTTAGTTTTGTGGCGATATGTTCTATCCAGTGTAAAGCAGTGTCCGCCATTTTAAGCTTCGTATAGGCTAAAAATATTAATGAATTGTTTCTCAGGCACTTTTTCCAAAATATCAGGAGGGAGGGCGCATTTTTTAATAGGTATTTTAATGTTATTTATTTTTTTCTCCTACTCTTTTTTATCGGCAATATGTTATGGCTTATTAAAACGAGTACAGATTAAAGACAATTTTAAGTTTTAATAACAACATTAGCATCCCTTTATATAAAATTATAAATATAGATTTATTAATCACAAACTGTCATTTATGCAAGCTGACTTAAAAAGGCAATCAATTTGAATGTTCATAATTAACATAAGTGCCTTCAAATTGATATATCGTAAGCATTAAAGTACTTTCATTTATAGAATTTAACTTTTCGTAAATCATGTTTTTTATAACTGTCACAAATAGTAATTATTTTTGCAATAAATGATCAATAATTTTAGGAAACGAAAATCAACACTTGTCAATGCAGCTGGCATTTTGATTGTTTCAATAGGACTTATATTGACACAGATTTTCTTTTAAAAATATTGAATGCTATTACACAAGCAAAAGCATCTACGAAACAAAAGTTTAATCAACAAATAGACGATATTTATAAAGGTTCCCAATCGGATATGACATTTTGTTTCAAAATTTACACAGTACTTCACAATTTGTGTACATCCGATTTATATAATTAAATGAGAAAGGAAGAAAGTTACTGGAAATACCGAAATCTCTACCGGGATACTCTTCTTCCGCCATTGTCGAATGCGGATTCGTTTAATTTTAAGCCGCTGTCCATGGGATCTAATTCAATACATCGTAATTTTAGTAATAGTTTTTATGACCGTTTATGGTGTTTATTCGTCCGATATATGTTTTTATTTACGAAAGGCATTGTTCAAAAGCACTTGGTACGAACGAAATATACTATAATGCACATGCTGGTTTACACCAGTCATCACCAGTTATCGCATACAGAAAATAAACGATAGCAAGTAAACAACAAGTTAATAATTCACAGATTTCAGTGCGTAGTTTTTGTATTTTGTTCGGTAACATGCCCATTAGAATAACTTTTTGCAAAGTTGTATTTTTATTATCATATTTCTCGACTGATCCTTTAACACCAGGGCGCGATCGTAAAAAATAGTAAATTTTTTTTGGCATTAAATCAAATTCACGGCGGGCCATAATACAACGTTGCGGCGCAGCCTGAGAAACAAATCATTATTTTTTTTTAGCCATAGGTGTTTGAGACTGCTATAAATCTGTCTCAACATTTTGAGTTTTACGTTGTCAGCCATCTTTTTCGTGAAGTGACGTCAAAGGCGCGCGTGCGAAAGATCGGCGGGGCAATTATCATAATCTGCCCCGCTGTGGCGGGGCACTTTTCGATAATAACATTTGAGGAGCAATAATAGGGCTGTTTTCCGTACAAAAATGTTACTATGTATAGTAACATATGTATTAAATTTAGTTAATAACGTGTTGTCTTTTACTCCACGGTAAGGATTATAGAAGCGTGGGAATTACACAAAAATGTGTCTATTAAGTATTATCTTGAATCTTCCTTTCATTAAAATTGCTATGTTGTTCCATTCGGTAGTTAAATAGGTTGGCTATTTTTGAGAGTAGCTAAAAGCAATTAAACAATTATCTGGTACACACTATCGCTGGTCAAAATATTGTAATAATTGAGCACGCGTTTATTATTTTTATTCTATTTAAAGCACGAATCATGTAAGAAGATGAATATGGAAAAAAGAGGCCAGAACGCCGATAAACATATAGGCGTATAGTAAATTGAAATTAAAAACAAAACAAAATAAATCTAAAAGAATTTCTTCGACCAGCATATAAGCCTTGGGTAGAAACAAAACTAATATACATCATGAACTGACAAATCCAACCGAATAGCCTTTTGCAACATGATATTACATCGGAGGTGATAATTGCTAATTACTAATAAGCGTTTAAAATACAAATATAAAAATGCATCAAATATCGATAACTGTTACTATACGTTTCTAGGGATATTGCAAAAGGCCAAGTGCTCTGCTGCTCTGTGCTTAGACGAGTTTTAATTGAAACAACAATAAAAATGCAGCTTCGAACCTGATTACCTTCAGCTCCAAATATACGATAAGCTTTAGAAAGATTGTGCACTTTAGTCAAATTGAGGTAGCAACGTTCTCTGTATGTTAATGGTCATATTGTCATGTGCCTTGAATTATGAAAACATCAGCTTAAATATTAAGGAGTTTCCCCACATCGTATTCATGGTAATGTCATAGAACAAGAAAACATCAACTTGAATATCATGGAGTTTCAGTACATCGTATTCATGGTAATGTCATAGAACAAGAAAACATCAGCTTGAATATCATGGAGTTTCCCCACATCGTATTCATGGTAATGTCATAGAACAAGAAAACATCAGCTTGAATATCATGGAGTTTTTCCACATCGTATTCATGGTAATGTCATAGAACAAGAAAACATCAGCTTGAATATTATGGAGTTTCCCCACATCGTATTCGCGGTAATGGCATGGAACAAGAAAACATCAGCTTGAATATCATGGAGTTTTCCCACATCGTATTCATGGTAATGTCATAGAACAAGAAAACATCAGCTTGAATATCATGGAGTTTCCCCACATCGTATTCATGGTAATGTCATAGAACAAGAAAACATCAGCTTGAATATCAAAGAGTTTCCCCTCATCGTATTCATGGTAATGTCATAGAACATAAAAACATCCGCTTGAATATCATGGAGTTTCCCCGCATCGGATTCGTGGTAATGTCACAGAACAAGAAAACATCAGCTTTAAATATCATTGAGTTTCCCCACATCGTATTCATGGTAATGTCATAGAACAAGAAAACATCAGCTTGAATATTATGGAGTTTCCCCACATCGTATTCGCGGTAATGGCATGGAACAAGAAAACATCAACTTGAATATCATGGAGTTTTCCCACATCGTATTCATGGTAATGTCATAGAACAAGAAAACATCAGCTTGAATATCATGGAGTTTCCCCACATCGTATTCATGGTAATGTCATAGAACAAGAAAACATCAGCTTGAATATCAAAGAGTTTCCCCTCATCGTATTCATGGTAATGTCATAGAACATGAAAACATCCGCTTGAATATCATGGAGTTTACCCGCATCGGATTCGTGGTAATGTCACAGAACAAGAAAACATCAGCTTTAAATATCATTGAGTTTCCCCACATCGTATTCATGGTAATGTCATAGAACAAGTAACCATCAGCTTGAATATCATGGAGTTTCCCCACATCGTATTCATGGTAATGTCATAGAACAAGAAACCATCAGCTTGAATATCAAAGAGTTTCACCACATCGTATTCGCGGTAATGTCACAGACCAAGAAAACATCCGCTTGAATATCAAGGAGTTTCACCACATCGTATTCATGGTAATGTCACAGAACAAGAAAACATCAGCTTGAATATCAAAGAGTTTCACCACATCGTATTCGTGGTAATGTCACAGAACAAGAAAACTTCAGCTTGAATATCAATGAGTTTCACCACATAGTTTCACCACATCGTATTCGCGGTAATGTCACAGAACAAGAAAACCTCAGCTTGAATATCAAGGAGTCCTCACATCGTACTAGTGGTAATGTCATAAAACAAAATATATCTTAATGGATTGGGTTTGTTCATGCATCTCCCTTTCGCTGAAAGTGAAACAGAAAAATATAAAAGCAAAGGTGGCCATATAAACATATATTTTATAGTGTTTATTTTATCATTCACGAAACCAATTTAAGCAAGACAAAAAAGTCAGTAGCACGGTGTTCAACGCTGAATGTCTACATCGATAAGGCGTTTACGTGTATTTTTGCTGATTTGCTAAGTTTAGATTTTAAGATCTGAACTGTTTATCTCCTACAACGTACGTGCCAGTCCACATTGAAACAAGGGACACGTGAGTGTAGTTTGGATTGGATTGTGAGGGAAAAATACAGGTAGAATCTATTATGTATTTTTGTTTACAGTTGGTCTATGACGTTTAATTCGTTTTCTTATGCTATTGGAATAAAACATTTTCCTCATATATTTGTTTTGAAATGTAGAAATTTTCTTTTTTACTTTTTTTGGTCAATTTTTTTTTCTCTTCTTTCGAGTAAGTTATTTAAATGAAAATGGAAATTTTCAATCGATACTTGTCAAATGTGTTCATGAGTATATTTTAATATACGAGTACATATAGAATTATATAGATAGAATTAGGTGCTTAAATGTAATACGTATGCTTTATATTTAAAGCATAACTTACAGTTCTAATTTATTACTTAATATAGCATCGACATACGTGCGTGCATGTCATTGTACGCCTGATATAAAGACAGAACTTTATTTACATCTCTGGTCCTCATATTCAGGGCTTGCACTAAGGTGAAATTTTGGGAGTCCCAGCTTCTAAGTGTTGGATATTGGAAGTCCTGATCATTTCAGACATGATATAAAATATAAAATTCCAGGTTTGCTTATGGCCAGTTCCTTGTCATTCGGTGAATATTTGCCAATTAATTCAGTAAAAGTGGTGTATTAATTAAGAGAAAGCTTTTTTAAGTTTGGTTTTCTGAATTTCATCTGTACATAGGACTTCTGTGGTTCCAATTTTGAAAGTCCTGGGAGTAAATTACTCTTAATGCAAGCCCTGCATATGCAATATTTGAATAACAGTAGACATTTAGGTATGCACTATTAAGAGAAGGAAACGTGTTTAACAAAAATTATACGACTATATACAAATATATATTTGCAAGGTTCTTTTTATAGTTACTGTGAATGTGTCTGTTATAAAAAGCGAAATATGAATTGATAAGTGTATACAATTGTGTGACCCATATTTAGTAAACCAAAATACTATAAACCATTTATCATGTGTTATCATACGTGCACGCTGTGGTTATCAATCAAGCAACGGTGCCCTGCGAACTCGTTAAATAACTAACATATTTCGGTAAAAGAATGCTACAACTATTAAATTAAGTATTTTATTACGCACGTTGTATAATCGCGTGACATAATGTTCTTTTCATAAACATTTACTTTGCAAATCAGTGGTTTAATGTAGAATTTTTCAATATAATTTAACTCAATTTAAAGAAAATTATTCAAACTCACGGATTTACTGTTTGTATAACAATATTATGAATATAACTATTTCAATAGCGAATTTAAATTGATTTACCTAATTAAATACGAAAGTCAAATGTCTTTATATAAATACTAACAATGACACTTAACATGGCAAACCTAGGACAACATATGTATGCATCAAAACATACATTTATATATTTACACAACATTCATAAGATATACAATAGCGGAGAAGGATCGTTATTAACAGCTCATCATAATAACTAGTATAATTATTGGCTCCTCATCATATCAACTAGTATAATTATTGGCTCCTTATCATAATAACTAGTATATTTATTGGCTCCTCATCATAATGACTAGTATAATTATTGGCTCCTCATCAGAATAACTAGTATAATTATGGGCTCCTTATCAGAATAACTTGTTTAATTATTGGCTCCTCATCATAATAACAGGTATAATTATTGGCTCCTCATCAGAGTAACCAGTATACTTATTGGCTCCTCATCATAATAACTAGTATAAGTATTGGCTCCTCATCAAAATAACTAGTATAATTATTGGCTCCTCATCAGAATAACTAGTATATTTATTGGCTCCTCATCATAATAACTAGTATAATTATTGGCTCCTCATCATAATAACTAGTATAATTATTGGCTCCTTTATCTTAATAACTAGTATACTTATTGGCTCCTCATCATAATAACTAGTATAAGTATTGGCTCCTCATCAAAATAATTAGTATAATTATTGGCTCCTCATCATAATAACTAGTATAAGTATTGGCTCCTCATCATAATAACTAGTATAAGTATTGGCTCCTCATCAAAATAACTAGTATAAGTATTGGCTCCTCATCAAAATAACTAGTATAATTATTGGCTCCTCATCATAATAACTAGTATAAGTATTGGCTCCTCATCATAATAACTAGTATAAGTATTGGCTCCTCATCAAAATAACTAGTATAATTATTGGCTCCTCATCATAATAACTAGTATAATTATTGGCTCCTCATCATAATAACTAGTATAATTATTGGCTCCTCATCATAATAACTAGTATAATTATTGGCTCCTCATCATAATAACTAGTATAATTATTGGCTCCTCATCAAAATAACTAGTATAATTATTGGCTCCTCATCATAATAACTAGTATAAGTATTGGCTCCTCATCATAATAACTAGTATAAGTATTGGCTCCTCATCATAATAACTAGTATAATTATTGGCTCCTCATCATAATAACTAGTATAATTTTTGGCTCCTCATCATAATAACTAGTATAATTATTGGCTCCTCATCATAATAACTAGTATAATTATTGGCTCCTCATCAAAATAACTAGTATAATTATTGGCTCCTCATCATAATAACTGGTATAATTATTGGCTCCTCATCAGAATAACCTAATATTATTGGTGTATGTTTAAGTATAATAAGTGTTCATACATTTTTTTAAACAACACGTTTATAACAGTTTACGTGATGTCTGTCATCGCATCTTTTCTTTTACCTCTTTGGCATTTCTGTAACATATGGGTTTAGTCCTTTGTAAATGTCGTTGTCGATTATGTGATATTTATAATCAAAATACACCAAACAAAGCGGTTTTCAAATAACATATGTTACTAAATTCTTGATTATGTAATGAAACAAATGTGGGTTAAACGTAGGATTATTGTAATATATGTACGCACATTTCAATTATTCATACTGCAGTATGCAGTATTAAGCAAAACAGACATCTTAATGTCTTATGTGATCACCATGGTGTAGTTAATATGGTGTCCGCCTTGCGATCGGGGGATTGGGTTTTTATACGTTTTGTGAGTTCTTTATACCCAGAGAGCGTTGAAGTAATCTTGAGAGCAATAAATAAAGTACTGATTCAACTCAGGTTACGGACTCGAATGTGTCCAGGACACCATCAACAATAAGCTTATGGACAATCCCAGATTAATACTAGATCCTATAGTGACGCACATTATTGTAAATATTGTAAATTGCATTATATAAAGAACGTCATTCAGCAAACACGACAACGATAAATTACATAAGTTTGTTTCTCTTTCGGAAACTGTGGTACACAACACCAATAAGTCACTTCTACCAATTAGTAGGGATGCAACGGGTAGCAAATTTGGTCGGGTCGGGTATCTTTCTTCGGGTCGGGTATTTGCGGGTCGGGTCGGGTATTGATATCAGTAAAAGTACTCATCAGCCTTGCACCTCCAGATCGCTGTTCCGATCACAAACATTGTTTCTACCCTGAAGATTAGACGATAAATGAAATTATTCTCGTTTGTGACATGTTCATATACAGTTTTGGTGTCGGATTTGGTCATACCTAGAGATTTTTAGTCATTTTAATACCTCTGCCTTTCTCATTGCATTTATATTGCTTGACACAGCGCATTGGGGAGCATCCATAAGTTTCACTGATATCCTTGTTATTAATTGTCATTGCAATACTGCTTACATCTAAACTAGATCAGAAGTTAGCTAATTTGCTGCAGGATTATTAAGAGCTACACATATTTTGTATTTGTTCTGTAATACTGTTAGAAAGGAACTTTGAAGTTTAAACTGTACTTGTTTCCTTAATATTTATTTTTCACTGGACTTTTGTCATTAACATTGTTGTTTGTTAAGGTGAATTCTAAGCCGAATAGGGCCCAATTCCTCCAGCTCTAGAGTACATACTTTACCCCAAAATCTCATTTTTGCCTTTTAATGACTTTTTCGTTCGCTGTAAAATTGTATCACTTCTTTTCATTGACGATAAATTTAACATTTACTTAGGTTTCGTCGTATAAATAACGATGCTCTGACTTTATATTCAGTTCCGTTAAAAGCCAATGCATCTGCCAAACATATATCCTCAACTAGACGGTTCGAAACTCCTTGGTTTAAGACGTCCATTGAGCTGTTCAGTGGGGTTCGTTCAAGGATGCACTCCAATATCCAAGAGCGCCAGCAGAATATTTGCTTCAGTTTGTAAAAACCTGTCAAATAGAAACACCTATGCCTATTGGGTCTTAGTTTTATTTATTTGATGAATATACATTCAGATTTAGAAGAATTTTAAGAAAGATGACGATGATTTAAATGTTGAATTACACTATTATTTTGAATACTCGACCCGACCCAAGTTTTCTAACGAGGAACCGTACTCGAGTTAATTTGTATGGAACCGAGAATGCGGGTATTTTCGGGTACTCGTTTCTTCCTTATCAATTAGTTTATCTATTACCTCACCTGGTTAGCATGTGTGCAGCAAGGGCGTTAACAGTTGTGTCCACTAACTGGCTGAAGGGGAAGCTGGGGAACCGGGCCATAAAGAGGGATCCACGTGACCTTAGGGTCCTGGACGTCTCCTACTCCTTCGACAGACACGTGGACACGTACAAGGAGGGCTATCTACAGTAAGTCGAGGTTAATGTTATTTGAATGGAATGTACGAAATATAATGGTTTAAAGGGCTATAACTGGTCTGAATGTCATAGTCTTTTGCGTCCTTGATGAAAAAGATCTTACCAACCGACGAAAGCAGAGAGCTGGGCAAATGGGGAAAAATGACACTAAATGAAAACATGAATACATAAATTTATAATTAAGCAAGCACCATGTTCGAATTAGTTCATACTTGTTATTTTAAGGTTAGTCAATTAAGGAATCATTGTGTGAGATATCGTATTGTAAGCGTTTATTCCGTTATTATTACTAGTATTTTATGAGATAAAGACTTTTTCCAGATAACTAGTTATCATGTTGCTCATATATCTTTTTTTAAGGGGACACATCCCCACCGCCGTCCATTTCAACATCTTCAAGTGTGTTACGAGCACGCCCGAGATCCCGTGCAATCTTCCGGACACAAACTGCTTCACGGACTACATTCAGAGCCTGGGTGTGTGGCCTGACACCCAGGTGGTCGGGTACGACCGCTGGGGACCCATTTCTGCTTACCGGACGTGGTGGATGCTTCGGGTGCGTTGACATAGTAAACATTGCCTCCACTATTAAATAGACGTGTCTCGCTTGTGTTACTATCATTTTAATCTCCTTCCCATCTATTGTTTAAGGATTTTGTTCCATACATAGAGTTTCACAAGCGCTCCACAAACTTTACCGCGTGCTCTTTTGTGTAACTATCGTTAAAATAAAACGAGTGTTACATTTTAGTTATACGGGCACAAAAGGGTTTCGGTACTCGACGGCGGGTTTCAAAAGTGGATAAAAGACGGATATGACGTCACAAAAGAGGTGCCAGACGTTGAGGTAATGTAGAACTAGTTTTTGTCTAGGTACGTAGCCTTGGGGTTACCATCAACAATAATACAATAACATAAATGTATTAAAAGAAGTTGTTGTATTTTTGCAAAATGACCGAACATAACTTAACATTGTTTAATTACACGTCCTCCTGTCCCTGTCTTAACTAAATCTACATATGCATGTATAACATACTGGGTACTTTCATCTAATGTAACTATGTAATAAACCCTACTAAATCATCCAGCGCTCTGACTTCGTTGCGAAGCTGAACAAGAACTATCTTCGTACATTCGAGGACGTGATGGAGAACCTGAAATCGCACAGGGAACTGATGGTGGATTCCCGGGTGGTCAACCACCCGACAGTCATCGATGGTAGGTACGGATTGTCTCCTTTATACGTCTGCAATGTAGTTACGAATTACCTCACTTAGAAGTCTGGAATGTAAGTACGGATTATCTCACTTTTATAAGTCTGCGTCCCTTATTCAGTCGCAATGTAGGTACGGATTGCCTCACTTATACGTCTGCAATGTAGGTACGGATTACCTCACTTATACGTCTGCAATGTTAGTACGGATTACCTCACGTAAACGTCTGCAATGTACGTACGAATTACCTCCCTTTGTCAGACTGCAATGTAGGTACGGATTACCTCCCTTTATCAATTTTTAATGTACGTATTAGGTATATCAGTATGTAGGGTTTGTATCCCTTATAAGATTACACTGTAGGTACTGATTGTCTCCCTTTTAAAGCTGTAATGCCTCCTTTATAAGACTGCTAGGTGGGTATGGATTGCCTTCCTTTTAAAGCTGTAATGCCTCCTTTGTAAGGCTGCTAGGTGGGTATGGATTGCCTCCCTTATAATGCAGTAATGTAGGTATGGATTGCCTCCCTTATAAGGCAGTAAGATAGGTACGGATTGCCTCCCTTATA
Source organism: Congeria kusceri (assembly GCA_027627225.1). Taxonomy (NCBI): domain Eukaryota; kingdom Metazoa; phylum Mollusca; class Bivalvia; order Myida; family Dreissenidae; genus Congeria; species Congeria kusceri. Next base: position 48,816,509 of record CM051030.1, read on the forward strand.
AGGCTGTAATGTAGGTATGGATTACCTCCTTTATAAGGCTGCTAGGTGGGTATGGATTGCCTCCCTTATAAGGCAGTAAGGTAGGTACGGATTGCCTTCCTTATACGGCTGTAATGTAGGTATGGATTACCTCCTTTATAAGGCTGCTAGGTGGGTATGGATTGCCTCCCTTATAAGGCAGTATTGTAGGTATGGATTGCCTCCCTTATAAGGCAGTAAGATAGGTACGGATTGCCTCCCTTATAAGGCTGTAATGTAGGTATGGATTACCTCCTTTATAAGGCTGCTAGGTGGGTATGGATTGCCTCCCTTATAAGGCAGTAAGGTAGGTACGGATTGCCTTCCTTATACGGCTGTAATGTAGGTATGGATTACCTCCTTTATAAGGCTGCTAGGTGGGTATGGATTGCCGCCCTTATAAGGCAGTAAGGTAGGTACGGATTGCCTCCCTTATAAGGCTGCAATGTAGGTATGGATTACCTCCTTTATGAGGCTGCTAGGTGGGTATGGATTGCCTCCCTTATGATGCTGCAATGTAGGTATGGATTACCTCCCTTATAAGGCTGCAACGTAGATATGGATTACCTCCCTTATAAGGCAGTAAGGTAGGTATGGATTGCCTCCCGTTTAAAGCAGTAATGCCTCCTTTATAAGGCTGCTAGGTGGGTATGGATTGCCTCCCTTATAAGGCTGTAATGTAGGTATGGATTACCTCCGTTATAAGGTTGCAATGTAGGTATGGATTACCTTCCTTATAAGGCAGTAAGGTAGGTATGGATTACCTCCTTCATAAGGCTGCAATGTAGGTATGGATTACCTCCTTTATAAGGCTGCTAGGTGGGTATGGATTTCCTCCCTTATAATGCAGTAAGGTAGGTACGGATTTCCTCCTTTATAAGGCAGTAAGGCAGGTACGGATTGCCTCCCTTATACGGCTGCAATGTAGGTACTAGTAATTTGTTTGAGTTATAACTATTATAATTATCAAATATGTCATCGAGTTTTACATGTTTGTTTTGTGTGTCTGACACAAAGTATATTGATAAAACATACGAAAACCGTGACCAAAGTTAATATTATCTGGAAAATTTGACAAGATCATATGTATATTAATTTTCATTACACCAACTTAAAAAAATAAGAAACTAATCAAAATAGCTATACTATTTTGAATTTGTTGAATCGAAATTTAAATAAAAATACATGAATATTAATCTGAACAATTTTCATTGGTTCAATTGTCCCGGGCCAGAGGTTCAAAAAGTCACAGACATTTCTACGAAAATGTTCCCAAACCTCAATAATGACAGCTACGTACCAATATTTCAGAGAAGGACGTAGGTACGATACCCGGGGTGAAGCACGTTGGGTTCGACGACCTTTGGACGCCAGATGGTACACTGAAACCTACCGAGGACCTAAAAGCGAGTAGGTACCCGCTTACGGGCTTAGGTGGGGGAGAGTATCAAATTTGAATAGTATCATACCGATCGATCTTAGTTTTATTGGTCAAATAGTTTGGTATATTGTGAAATCTAATCTAGATGTAATGAGGAATTATAGAATACCACTGAAAACAACTAATATAGAACTTAAGGCAACCCCATTATGTAAAGTACGTGTCGTGGTTCCCATTACATAATTAGTCTTAAACATTAAACAATGAATCTATCATCGCAAAAAAAAAAGAATTTGTTGTTGTTTTTTCTGTAGTTTTCAATATGTGCATTATTTTCTTGCTTGTTACATTTAATGTTAAATCTATGCACATTTAGAACAAAATTAAATAATATGCATACGGTTTGCGGTAGATAACCGCTACAACTTGATTGTAGTGTTCTGTACGGGTTACGCCCCCTTTTGTATTAGTATTCAATGTCACATTGACAAGGACACTCGGGGTAGAGGTCATCGGGTATCTATATTTCATCATGTATCACCGTGGGGAGGGATATAATATATGGCACTTTCCGCCTACAGTTGATTTATGTATAGAAGATAATTTCTCAAAACAGAAAATACCATAAAAGCGGAGAGTGTCGTCCTGGATCAGCCTGTGCGGACTGCACAGGCTGTGTCCGCACAGGCTGATCGACGACGAATCTTTACGCACATGCATTAAGCCCGGTTTTCCCACGTCACGTCTCAATTGTTTTTATGTGTCGCACAGAAGAATGGCGTCCCGTTTTCTTCAGCAGCATAGTAGTGTTTAGTTTCAGTATCGTTTTACACTATGGTCGAGATGTTGTCATATGCGGAGTAAAATTTTGGGTACATTTACAGTTCCGCTCGATTTCCGCTCAGAACTGCGCATAGACAACCCATTAAATTTATTTATATGATGGCGATAGTTTTTAGAGATAACTTTCACGCAAATAAATTCAAAGGGCTACCGGCAAATGTGTGTGAAAAGTAAGGTAAAGCAGTATCAGTGTACGCGGGCATTTGACTCCGCATGTTTACAGGCTTCGTATCGAGGAGTCACTTAGGCCATGTCTGACACACAGAATATCTCGCCTAAGAGTAGTAGTGATCGACAAGTATGAAACAACATAAAAAACTACAAGTTCACTTCCGAAGAACAACCAGGAGGCAGTTTTTGAGCAACGTATCAACACAAACCACATGATCCGTTGCAGCGATTTATATTTTACGCTGCATACGATTTAAATTAACACGCATTTGTTTAGTTATCAATACAGGGAATTATTGCATCTGTCCGCTTATTTTTGGTAATCAAATGCATTATTGTCAGGTATTGAACAGGAAACTATTAAATCTTCAATAATTCTGTGAAAGGTTTGATTCCAGAAACCTACAAGGAACCAACTGTATTCGTTGTATTTTTATACAGTGTTCGATGCCGCGGGCGTGGACCTTAGCAAACCGATGTTCGTGACCTGTCTGCGAGGAATGACCGCATGCGCAGTCGTCGCTTTCGCCCACATTCTTGGAAAGGAAGACGTGCCCATATACTATGTGCGTGGTTTGTCATTGATATTCTTGTGCATGGGTTCACTTGTTTTGTTAAATCGATTGTAGGGTTTGGTGGTTTTGTCGTACTGCTGTTTTATTCAGCATTTGTATAGAATAAACAGTCAAGATAAAATGCCGTTTCGCGATACACGTCTTATTTTCCAACATTCTTTTTTGACTTTTTGTACGCTTTAGACGCTTGCTTTGAATCATTGAATCATGAATGGTTGAAATAGCACTGTATCATACTATGTCGTTGTATTCTGTGTTATTGTGTGCGTTGGCGTGTTTAACGTAGTACTTTTTATCGTTAAGGTTTTTTGTCTGTGAGACCTCAGTTCAGGCGCGTAACCAGGATTTGGAGTAAGAAGGCGGGGGGGGGGGGGGGGGGGCGCGACATCAGAGTTTATATATGAACAGAGATTCTAGACGAGTGTTTTCCTTCAGAGGAAAATATCATGATAAGAAAACAATTAGCCCACACTTAATCACAATAATAGCGAAAACCTAGGTTATTGTGACTTATTGTCCAACAATCGAGTCTTTTATACATGATCCGTACGCTGCTTCGGTGCCATCTAAATCCGTCTAGTATGTTCTAGTTTGCTAGGAAACTCAAAGGACAATACATGTCCATTTCCAGGGCTCCTGGATGGAGAGCAGACGCCGGTAGATTTTGCTATTTTCCTTGGGACCCTATTTAGACTTCACACATTCTAGGGTTCTTGGATGGAATGCAGACGCCGAGAAATTATACTATTTGACTTTAGGATAATATGTAGATTTGATTTACGGCTTTCTAACCCACATGTCCCTTTTCAGGGCTCCTGGATAGAGTACAGACGACGAGCCCCCGAGCACCTGAAGTGCAGACCAGACAGGGTGAAGGCCTGATTTAAAGGTCAGACTGTCTTCCTTCAACGCCTGTGTCAGCCAGTGGCTGTTTTCTACTCCGCCTGTGTCAGTCAGTGGCTCCCTTCTACTCCGCCTGTGTCAGTCACTGGCTGTCTTCTACTCCGCCTGTGTCAGTCAGTGGCTGTCTTCTACTTCCCCGGGGTCAGTCAGTGGCTGTCTTCTACTTCGTCTGTGTCAGTTAGTGGCTGTCTTCTACTAACTCCGCCTGTGTCAGTCAGTGGCTGTCTTCTACTAACTCCGCCTGTGTCAGTCAGTGGCTGTCTTCTATGTCGCCTGTGTCAGTCAGTACTCTCATGTACTCTGACCGTGCAGGTACTGTGTGTACCTTCTATGTCGCCTGTGTCAGTCAGTTACTCTCATTTACTCTGACCGTGCAGGTACTGTGTGTACCTTCTATGTCGCCTGTGTCAGTCAGTTACTCTCATTTACTCTGACCGTGCAGGTACTGTGTGTACCTTCTATGTCGCCTGTGTCAGTCAGTTACTCTCATTTACTCTGACCGTGCAGGTACTGTGTGTACCTTCTATGTCGCCTGTGTCAGTCAGTTACTCTCATTTACTCTGACCGTGCAGGTACTGTGTGTACCTTCTATGTCGCCTGTGTCAGTTAGTTACTCTCATTTACTCTGACCGTGCAGGTACTGTGTGTACCTTCTATGTCGCCTGTGTCAGTCAGTTACTCTCATTTATTCTCACCGTGCAGGTACTGTGTGTACCTTCTATGTCGCCTGTGTCAGTCAGTTACTCTCATTAACTCTGACCGTGCAGGTACTGTGTGTACCTTCTATGTCGCCTGTGTCAGTCAGTTACTCTCATTAACTCTCACCGTGCAGGTACTGTGTGTACCTTCTACGTCGCCTGTGTCAGTCAGTTACTCTCATTAACTCTCACCGTGCAGGTACTGTGTGTACCTTCTTAAAAGCTGTGCGTTAATAATATTGTGTGGTTGTAGTTTAATGCGATGTTTTGAAATTAATTTATCGTTTCAATATACGAGCATTCTTTCTACCAAAAAACATGTGTATACATCTATTTTTGGTATCCGATTACCGGGGTTAATGATAAATTCGACAATGGTTGGCTCGCAAACTGACAAACTTAATCATTTTATATATGATGTTAAATAGTTTTTATTATTTACTTGCATTCATGATGCCAATTGTTTGATGCATTATATATGTACATTTAAGTGTATAAAATGACAACTCTTGAACCGTAACATCAAGTAGTTGCTGTAACTCTCTACCCAGCCCATGTGTATTATAATTAAATATTATTACTGTAATTAATATAGTTTGTTATCCTATACTTTATTTACTGTTGATACATTTAAAAAATGCATTAAATTCGGATGCACACTGAAAAATAATGTTATCAGCTTGCATCTTCCTAAACACGACTTCATTTCAATGAGGCGTGTCGTGGGAAAACAAGGCTTAATGCATGTGCGTAAAGTGTCTTCCCGGATCAGCCTATGCAGTCCGAACAGGTTAATCCAGGACGACACTTTCCGCTTATATGGTGTTTCTTTTCCAAGGAAGTCTCTTTTAAACATAAATCCACTGTATTCGGAAAGTGCCGTCTTGGATTAGCCTGTGAGGAGTGCACAGGCTAATCCGGGACAACACTGTACGCACATGCACATTAAGCCCAGGTTTCAGACGACACGCCTCATTTCAGTGTTTGTTTTCATCCTGTTTTAATTTACTTCGGATTTTATTTTGTGCTTGTGATGTGGTTATGCGGCAAGGTTTTTTCAACAAGAACCATCCTTGTTTTCTCTTTTCCTGTTTTTGTAGTATGCCTAACGATGTACAAAACACTTGTTTTGCTGTTGTTTTGTTCAGGTTTGTTCAAGTTCCGACTTGGTAAAACAGTTGAATCAACTCGATACCTGACAGCATATGCGATACCTGACAGCATATGCGATACCTGACAGCATATTCGATACCTGACAGCACGCCTGGCACATGACCTTGCACAGGTTTCATTTATCTAACATATGAACGTTGCCTGTTTCTTTTTATATTTAAAGACATTGGGGGTCCTAGTTTCCCGTCAAAGGAATGTTAATCCCATGCATGATTTTTGCATAGAGAAATCCCGTTGTTGTGGTCAGTGAAGTGTTTCAAGTTTGAGGGTCGTCTGATAAATCTATACTAATATCCAAAATTTAACAAAAAGATTGGTACAATAAATGGAGAACAATTAGGTAATTATGAACACATTGGCGTGGTTTTTCCGTGCAAAGTTACTTATTGGTGGACAAAAACTTACCATGTGATTTTAAGTTCGTAAATGGTTGCATTTATTATATATTGTAAACTTATAATAGTGTTCAACATGTTTAGTAGACGGCCCTTAAAATGACTTGTCCATTTGATGACAGTTAGTATTACCGTTTGAAGTACAGTTATTCATGGAAAGCATGAAACATGAGAAAATCGCACAGAGTTTTTAATAATAGAGCGACATTTGTCTTGAAACACGAATCGTATTTAAATGTATAAATCTTGAGCAAAAATAATCCTAATAAATCGAATTATGTCTACGGAAAAGTGATCTCCTAAAGTGATCGTTATGTTATAAAATGAGCAACACATTTACATAAGTATGAATATGTTTCACATAATTGTGTTTTTATACAAACTGAATACACAAAATCACAGACTGGGTATCGTGAAAATACATGTACCAACTGTGGTTTTATAAGACTTTCACAATTCTGACGTCAAGACTGGGTATCGTGAAAATACATGTACCAACTGTGGTTTTATAAGACTTTCACAATTCTGACGTCAAGACTGGGTAGCGTGAAAATACATGTACCAACTGTGGTTTTATAAGACTTTCACAATTCTGACGTCAAGATGGGATGACGAAAATTGTCGAACAAACTGTAACTAAACTATTTTAATCTTTTTTTTCTCAGAATGCAAAACTATTTTCCCATCATATGTACATTAATTTAACATTTACTTTTGTCAATATTAATAATAATAGTAATAATAAGACTTTTAACTCTGAGGCCCTTTTCGTAGACTTAGTCTCTTTAAGATCTATTAAAATAACACGTGATGGTGGTTATCTTTATCAGGCATAGCTATACTTGACAAACTAATTTATTGACGGGCATTGTTAGACCGTATACATTGTCACGCCGTATATAGCTTACATGTGAGCTGTATACGTTGGTTAGTTGACAACGTATACAGCTTACGCTGAGCCATATACGTTGGTTGACAACGTGTATGCAGCTTACGTTGAGCGATATTCGTTGGTTAACAACGTATACAGCTTACGGTGAGCGATATTCATTGGTTGACAACGTGTATACAGCTTACGTTGAGCGATATTCGTTGGTTAACAACGTATACAGCTTACGGTGAGCGATATTCGTTGGTTGACAACGTGTATACAGCTTACGGTGAGCGATATTCGTTGGTTAACAACGTATACAGCTTAGGGTGAGCCATATTCCTTGGATGACAACGTGTATACAGCTTTAATACGATGAGCCATATTCGTTTGTTGACAACGTGTACAGCTGACGATGAGTCATATTCGTTGGTTGACAACGTGTATACAGCTTACGGGGAGCCATATTCGTTGGATGACAACGTTTACAGCTTACGGTGATATTCGTTGGTTGACAAATTGTATACAGCTTACGGTGAGCTATATTCGTTTGTTTACAACGTGTATACAGCTCCGGTTAGCCATATTCTTTGGTTGACAACGTATACAGCTTACGGTGAACCATATTCGTTGGTTGACAACGTATACAGCTTACGTTATCTGTATACGTTGGATATATACATATACTTTTGAAATAGGTCTTTCGTCTTAACGTTTATAGCTCACATGGTGAGTGACTAGTATAAAACATTATTGTGATTACTAGCACACTTGATCGTCACCACCACCATCATACTCTTCGTCGTAGCAGTAGAAGAAGTAGATCTAATAGCAGAAACAGTAGCAGCAGCAGTAGTAGTAATAGCAGTAGCAGTAGCAGAAGCAGCAGCAGTATCAGCGGCAGTAGCAGCGGCAGTAGCGGCGGCAGCAGTGGTAGTAGTAGTAGTAGTAGTAGTAGTACTAGTAGTAGTAGTAGTAGTAGTAGTAGTAGTAGTAGTAGTAGTAGTAGTAGCACCAGGAGTAGCAGCGGCAGTAGCGGCTGCAGCAATGGTAGTAGTAGTAGTAGTAGTAATAGTAGTAGTAGTAGTAGTAGTACTAGTATTAGTAGTAGTAGTAGTAGTAGTAGTAGTAGTAGTAGTAGTAGTAGTAGTAGTAGTAGTAGTAGCAGTAGAAGTAGTAGTAATAGTAGTAGTAGTAGTAGTAGTAGTAGTAGTAGTAGTAGTAGTAGTAGTAGTAGTAGTAGTAGTAGTAGTAGTAGAAGTAGTAGTAGTAGTTATAGTAGAAGTAGTAGTAGTAGTAGTAGTAGTACTAGTATTAGTAGTAGTAGTAGTAGTAGTAGTAGTAGTAGTAGTAGTAGTAGTAGTAGTAGTAGTAGTAGTAGTAGTAGCACCAGCAGCAGCAGTAGAAGCAGTAGAAGTACTAATAGTAGTACTGGTAGCAGTACTTGTAGTAGTACTAGTAGTAGTAGTAGTAGTAGTAGTACTAGTAGTAGTAGTAGTAGTAGTAGTAGTAGTAGTAGTAGTAGTAGTAGTAGTAGTAGAAGTAATAGTAGTAGTAGTAGTAGTAGTAGTTGTTGTTGTTGTTTTTATTGTAGTAAGTAGTAGTAGTAATAGCAGTAGTAATAGTAAACTCTTTATTTTATAAAGGTTGCTTATTTAGTTATTAATACTACATATACAAACACATAAAACAAATCATGGGGCTTTCAATGAAACATAGACAAAACATAGGCGTAATTAAATTTAAATAAGAAATCATGATCAAAAATTTAATCACAATGACCATCATCAAAATCAGCAGCGGTCACAAAAATAAATAAACAAGAGGCCACGGCCTCTATCGCTCAACTGACATCACCTGTATTAAGAACCAGGTGTGCTTATGAGCTCCGCTCATGTCCGCCATGTTCACAATTTTTAAAGGGCCACCCAAAGAGCATATGTGCGGAACGACATTTAAATAAGTCTGTTAGTTTCAGAATTGTTTTTAAAGTTTCTCCTGTAGAAACATTAATAACATAATTAAGTCCCGCCCCTGTGAAGCCATGTTTTTTTCACCGATCCCTATGCTGTTCACAATTTATATAGAGGGTCACCAAATGAATATTTGTGCCACATACATTTTCAAATTGGTCCTGCAGTTTCTAGGAAGATTTTTAAAGTTTTAAACAGGAAATGTCTTTAAAAAAGACAATTGGCGTAGAAATTAATATTGAAATGTCATTGTTCGCCCAAAATATAATTCAAGAGGACCAAGCTGTGACTTCACGGACCCCATATTTTTCGTTCCCTACTAAGGAGACTTCTCAGACTTCAGATTTTTCGGTCCCTATAAAGGAGACTTCTCGGACACTATATTTTTCGGACACTATAAGAAAACGTATCGACAACCCAAAATTAATTTGAGATAAACTCAATAATTATTAATTTCTGTACCGTGAATAAACCGATCATATACCGCCCCATGTTTTCACCAGTGATACACGAATAAGCTAAATACTAGTAATTTACGTAAACATAGTTGATACATGAATTTGTCAGGCAAATTTAACAAATTAACATTGTCGGAAAATAATAGCGGGAATGAATGAGCAGTAAGTTTATGAATTCCCCATTTATTGCAATTCTCGGGTTTAGGATTCTCAAGACGCTAATTGCTGCGTGTGTATTAATACAGCTTTACCGCGCGCTATTTTTAGAATGATTCTCCTGCTGAAGTTGTACTCGCTAGAATTAATTCACGTGGATGACAGTCGGTTACAGCGTACAATTATATATTTACACAATGATAAAATTATAGGAAAAATAAGCTCAATCAAATTTGCTACTATTTGTTTTGCTTATTTATCAGAAAAATACCAGAAATTTACCACTTTATATTTTGTGCTTGCGAGCTCAAAAGGCAAAATTGTACGTTGTGACCGACTGTCGTCCCCGTGAATTGTAGCATTGTAATTGCTATTTCTAGAGCGCGCCGATTATGTAGGCTAAATAATATAATTATTTCATTATGTGAATGAATGTATAACATTCTGATCATGACATACAATGAGTAAAATTGTTCATAATTATGTTCATTTCTAGAGTGTATGTCGAAGATATGTTTATAACTTTAATTTAACCGCTTATATAAACAATTATGTAAATTTTTAATCCCCAAAAGTATGCAACAGTTATTGGTATACGTTAGACCATTTTGTGAAGTTTGCATTCCCTAAAATTAGAAAATTTGCCCAATTCTATTGGCATTCAATTTTCCCGCTGCATAATTATCGCGAGAAATCTAGGTCAACAGTGATCTGAGACAGCTACGCCGAATAAGCTCCGTGCCGCTTACAACCGTGTTTTTTTTCACGGATTGCAATAAATTTCACTGTTTCTATAAAGGGTCGCCCAAGGAACATTTGTGCCTTGTTTTTTAATCAGACGAGGGATTTCCGAGAAAAAGAATCATGAATGTTTTCCTTTCGGTTGCCATGACAACCAGAGGTTTTAATGGAATTACATTATTTTAGCACTCCAGTAAAGGACCACCCAAAGATCTTTTTTTTTTTAAAGTCTTTTAATTTGGCTAGGTAGTTTCAGAACCGAACAGAACAGAACATAACATTTTATTTAAGATTTGTACAAGTACATCGTCTACAACGCATATAAATATAATACATGCAATCAACATGACATAGCGTAGTGTTAAATAAATATATACAATTCATTCTAATCAATGCACATTTCGAAAGCAGGAAATCGGAGGATGAAGGTTAACCGTGTGTTAATTATTAACGAAAGTTAGCGCATTTCTAACATTCATAGCTTTCTTAATAAACTTAGAACTTCAGAGGCGGTGTCGTTTAAAGTAATTGTGGACGGACGCAGGACAAACATATTAGCCGCTTACCCTCATTAACGGTAGACTAATGACCCCTGAACAGACGTACGGACGGACGGGCGGGCGGAATGGCGGACGGACAGACAGGCAGACGGACAGATACACTACGTATACTACTTCTAATACAGCACGGCAGCAGCAACAACAGCAACAACACATGTACAAACATGCATTCGCAACACTGTGTTCATGACGATGCTGATGCTGCGGCTGCTGCTGCTGATGATGCTGTTGCTGACGACGACAATGATGATGATCATCGTCATCTTTTAAACATGAGCTATATACGGCTATATGCAGCAATTGTCGTATACAGCTTACGGTGATATGTATTCGGTGTAAGCTATGTACGGTTTTATAGTCAACACATACAGCGTATCCGTAAGATGTATACGGCGTAAGCTGTATAGATCTAACAGAGCATAGAGCATGCTTTACTTTTTTTGTAACATGTCATCAAATTCATAAGGTTCGTGTACATAAATAATCAGTTTAATAAACGTGTATAATAACGTAAAAAGCATGTATAGAAAGTCGAAACATAATTGTTATGCCCCCACAATCAATTATGATCGGGGGGGGGGGGGGGGCATATAGAGTTTACCCTGTCCGTGAGTACATACGTATGTACGTGTGTACGAATGTACGTGTGTACGTATGTACGTATGTTCGGATTCTTGTCCGGACAATAACTTTGTCCAGCATTGGAGGATTTTCAAATAACTTGGCAGAAATGTTAAGCATAATAAGACGGTGTGTCGAACGCAGGAACCAGATTCCTACGTCCAACGTCAAGGTCACACTTAAAGGTCAAAGGTGAAATATAAGAATTTAAGCCTTCCATCCCTGTCCGGAGAATAATTTTGTCCAGCATGGAAGGAATTTCAAATAACATGGCACAAGTGTTGAGCATGTTTAAATAATGTGTCGCGCGCAAGAACCAGGTCCCTAGGTTCAAGGTCAAGGTCAGACTTGAAGGTCAAAGGTCAAACTTAAGAATTTAAGCCATAGACACTGTCAGAAGCATAATATTGTCCAGCATGGATGGAATTTCAAAACACTTTGCAGAAGTGTTGAGCATGGTGACACGGTGTGTCGCGCGCAGGAACCAGGTCCCTAAGTCCAAGGTCAAGGTCACACTTAAAGGTCAAAGATGAAATATAAGAATTTAAGCCTTCTATCCCTGTCCGGAGAATAATTTTGTCAAGCATGAAAAAATTTAAAATAACTTGGCACAAGTGTTGAGCATGATGAAACGGTATGTCGCGCGCAAGAACCAGGTCCCTAGGTCCAAGGTCAAGGTCAAATGTAAAGGTCAAAGGTCAAATTTAAGAATTTAGGCCATAGACCTTGTCTGAAACATAATATTGTCCAGCTTGTAATAACTTGGCACAAGTTTAAACATGATGCGACGGTGTGTCGCGCGCAAGAACTATGTCCCTAGGTCACAGGTCAAGGTCACACTTAAAGGTCAAATGTCAAATATAAGAATTTAAGCCAATGACCCCGTCCGGAGCATAATATTGTCCAGCATGGAAGGAATTTCAAATAACTTGGCACAAGTGTTGAGCTTGGTGAGACGGTGTGTCGCGTGCAAGAACCAGATCCCTAGGTCCAAGGTTAAGGTCACACTTAAAGGTCAAAGGTCAAATTAAGAATGTAAGCCTTCTATCCCTGTCTGGAGCATAAATTGGTCTAGCATGGAAGTAATTTCAAATAACTTGGCATAAGTGTTAAGCATGTGGAGACGGTGTGTCGCGCGCAAGAACCAGATTCCGTGGTCCAAGAACAAGGTCACACTTAAAGGTCAAAGGTCCAATATAAACATTTAAGCCATATACACTGTCTGGAGCATAATTTTGTCCAGCATTGGGTGGAATTTAAATAACTTTGCACAATTGTTGAGCATGGTTAGACGGTGTGTCGCACGCAATAACCAGGTCCCTAGGTCCAAGGTCAAGGTTACATTTAAAGGTGAATGGTAATCTAAGCCATATATACTGTCTGAAGCATAATTTTGTCCAGCAGCGAAGGATTTTAAACTAACTTGGCCGAAGTGCTAAGCATGGGTAGTCGGTGTGTTGCGCCCAAGAACCAGGTCCCTTTGTATAATGTCAAGGTCTCACTAAAAGGTCAAAGGACAAATATAAGAATTTAAGCCATATACCATGTCCGGAGCATAATGTTGATTTTTAAACAACTCGGTATCAGTGATAAACATTATTGGCGGTGTCGCATGCAAGAACCAGGTGTCTTGGTCCAAGGTCAAGGTCACACTTTAAGTATATGTATATATGTAAAGATTCTTGTCCAGGCAATAATTCTGTCCAGCATTGAAGGATTTTCAAATTACTTGGCTGAAGTGATAACCATTATAAGAGGATGTATCGCCCGCAAAAACTAGGTCCAAGGTCAAGGTCACTTAAAGGTCAAATGTTAAGTATAAGAATTAAGTCCATGGATTCTGTCTGGAGCATAATTTTGTCCGGCATGAACATTTTTCAAATAACTTGGCAGAAGTGGTAAGCATTATGAGACGGCATGTGGAGTTCAAGAACCAGGTCTGTAGCTGAAAGGCCAAGGTCATTAATCAAGGTCAAAAGTCAAATAATTTTCCAGAGCATAATATTGTCATGCATGCAGGGATTTTCAGATAAATTGGCAGAAATGCTCACAATCACGAACCTGACGTGTGAAGTTAGTGAATTACTTTCCTTAATTTAGGGGTGTGCAAAGCATAATTCAAAAATGAGAAAAAGGCATATTGTTGATTTTGCACAAAATGATTTAAGATGGCAAGAGCAAGTGAAGCATACAAGAACCATAACTCATAATTGCCTTAAAGTTTTAATTACTACCCTTTATTGATTTTTTGTCAGGACTAAAACTATTTTGTGATATTCAAATTACTTCACACCATAAGAGAATACAAATTGGCAGAAAGTAAAATATGAAAGGACAATTCTCTTTTCGCAAAATTATTTGTATTCATACAGAAAAAGTGGCGCCAGGTAGAAATGGCTGCATAGGTGGGGACATCCGTGTCTGTAGTCACATTTCTAGTTACAAATAGTTTATCTGACATCATTTAGTACGAACGCAATGAAGTACCACGTACATTATTCCTTCAACCGTGCTATATGCATCCGCGTTTACCCACATCACATTAAAATATGCAAACTGCCTCAGTGATTTTAACTGAGATTTATGTATTCATGAAATGTTGTGTGACATTGTAAATTCGGGTGCATATTTCACAAATAATTATTATTGTCCGCCTCAAACACAGTAAAATATTCATGTTAATGCGGGATATCATGGGTAAAGTAACATTTCAATGAATTCGCTTTGTAGAAAAATTATGTGAGGAGGGTTAGACATGCATCTTTGATTATCACTTGAAATACGACATCACAGATAAGACAATATATCTGTATCGGTGTTGTTTAAGTTAATCCGTATTCAACTTTCAAAAGCAGCACATACGCAAAGATTCTGTTAAAAATGTACCTATGGAAATTACAAACATCCAAATTTATTTCATTCGTTTTGCGTTTCCCACAGATTCGTTGACAATAGTATTATAAAAAGACATTGCTATGAACGCGTCGTTTTTGCCTTTTTAGCGGCAGTCAGGTGGGAAAAGACTAACATGTAACACACAAAGCGCAACCAAAGCATTTAAATTTAAACAGGCCTATCATCAAATATGTAGCGATACACGGAAGTTTCAATATTATAGAGAAACGTATTCAACAATTTAAGATGAGTCTTGTCGTTTTGTCCCTGATCTAACGATGTCTTTAAAATGTCAACAGATATTTGGAAAGAGACTATAACATTATTTTAGCTTGGCCATCAATATAATTGTACGGAATATTACGCTAGTAAATTGTTCCAAAAGTATGTATAAGTCGAGTGGCTCCGCCTCTCGTATGTTACGAAATAACGCAAGCCACGAGACTAATACATACTCTTGGAACAATTGACTAGCGTAATATTCCGTTTATTAAATACCACGATAAACCTCAACTGTGCATTTACCTTATTTAATTTGTTTAACAACTACAATAATGACTAATCATTGTAAGTATAGATTATATTTGTTTACATAACTCTATGATGACGTCATTAAAAAAAGTAGTCCAATTAGTATGGTAATACGGGATCGGAAAAAGCATAATACGGGATTTTTTTCTGTCGACTTGCATTTCACCGATTGATAAAGCATGTATTTAATTTTTGTTAAGATTTCAAACAGGTATATAATACAGAACTCGTATAAAACCTCGTACAATCACCCTAAAGCATGGAAAGGACATCACGTTCTAGATTTCTTGAACGATACCAATTTTTTTATTCTTTGAAATTGTTAGACCACAAGCGGCTCTTGTATACTACGAACACGGATGTTTTCAAGTTGATGTAGTCACCAATATCTGCAAAAAAAACGATTTACCGAACCTTATCTGATACGGACTTGAATATATTTGAAGATCAAGTATGACGTGCGTCGTGTGTATTAATCGCGCTGATTACATTTCATTAAATATACTTGTTCTTTCAACAGAAGTGCTGCTCTGTTGACAAGTAGATATGCGATTTCCGATTTCCGCCCTGCTGAGAGGTTAACTTCCTATTGTTAGGCGAGCACATGTATAATCTGATTAAAATCACTTCCGCATCAGGAAGTATCATTTAGTCAGATTGGCTCATGGTAGATTTAGGTTAAAGTTAAACAAGTTATATGACAAAGTTTGATATTCATATAACAGACATCTGTCATCATAGAAGTGTATTTGAAAACATTGACGTCCTAAGGCAACATACAACATTATTATACGTTTGGAAGAGATGATTCCCTCCCAGAATAATCAATGCACGTTATGGCGTGAGACGTGTTGGCATTACATATAATATAATGCATTTTTTCACTCCGTGTGTCCTTATACGTCTAACGTTAAGTTCTAACGCTATAAACGTTACTACATTAGCCTCATTACAAGTGTTATCATTATCCAGTCGTTGGCAGTTCCCATTATATGAAAGACGCAGTCCATAGAATATAATTCAATACATCTTAAATTGGCATTAGTTCCAATGAATGTCACGGACGTTTATTCCACTGAAAACTGTTTGTTATTTACGAAAGGCATATTATAATGTATATGTTCGAAAATGCTTGGTGCGAATATGCACTAATGTACATGCTGATTCCAGAGGCATCACCAGCTATCGCGTACAAATAATTTTACGATACAAAGTTACCAAAATGTTATTATTTTACCGATTTTAATGCGTTTTTGTTTAATTTTGATCGGTAAGATGTCCATTAGAAAATATTTTTTACAGTTTCATTTAATTAACATATTTCTGGACTGCTGCTTTAAAGTAAGAGTGTTATTCTCTTTTTACTGTCTTGTCGGACGCTTTGGTTGTTGAAGAAAATTGAAGAAAATCTTGACAGCCACACGAACGCGCAATAATTGTTAACGTTTTCAAGTGTTATAGTGTGTTTTAAGACAATAGAGCAATACATAATTAGATATGACTATGTTTTAAAGATAAATGCCGGTTATTTTAAACGTTTGCATATTAAAAATTAGTTTTTTTGTTTATATGTCGATTATGAGTTTATTTAAAGCTTTATTAAAATGAACAATTGCGATATAAAAGTGGTGTTGTTAATTATCTTTTAATTAAGGATGTTCAGATTAGACCCGGACTAAATTAGAACAGAAAGGATTGTTTGCATGCTAGTCGGATTAGCATCAGCTCACAAAGTTTATAAAAGTTTCGGTCCGGGAAAAACATTTGAGGGGCATTTTCAGTTTTTTTTTAATAATTTGAATGAGGATTTCTGGAATAATAGTGTAATTTCAAAACCGTCAAAGGAATTTTCAGATACATATTTGTAATTATAAGATGAAGACATTCATGCAAAACTTTGGACTACGTTCAAGGTCAAGGTCACCTTCAGAGGTCAAATGAAGAAAATGAGGCCAAATATGGACAAACTGCTATATATCATCCACCTGCACATAGGTTTCTAAATACGTATTATTATATACTTCTAATAGTATTATAAAGTGGGATGACAGATACTGCATCACTAAATCAAAAGTATAGGTCATCATTAAAGGTCATACTTTAAGGTCAATGTAACAAATACGGACAAAACAACCACTTGTTTCTATCTGAAATTTGATATAGATGAGTATGTCACGCATGCACGCTTATGTATTTCATATTAGACAAATTTAGTATTAACCATGTCCAAAATATAAAATCTGATGTATAGGCCACACTCTATTAAGGGTAAAGGTAATAAGGTGTAAAACAAACATATGTTTGTTTCAGGTTACCCGAGCTACCCTTAAAAATGCCCCGACCCTATAATATTTTATTGAGTGGGTCAGATATTTTTTGTTTATTTTACTTTCTTCCAATAACTAATGTTTTTTGGATAAATGTTTTGTTGTGATAGCATCCACTTCAAACCAATGTTTAAGGATATTACCGATATGTTTTGAACATTCATTTAGTTTTAGAATCGAAAAGTTGCCCATTGACAAAAAAACAAAAAAAAACCTACCTACTACCCTAGTTTTTTTAAACAAAAAATTAATGAAGGTCCTACAGCAATTCCTAAAAGATGGATTGCATTATTTTGTATGTGTCCTCTTGTTTCCATCCCCATATGGTACCATTCCATAGACTTGATTGTTCAACATAATAGATATGGTCTTTTTTCATGTTGCTGTCAGTCTATCGAGTTGAAAACCTCTTCTGCCGCTTGGAAAACAATGCCATATGTGTTTCTGGTGATTGTATTTGCTTTATTGTTTGTCTAGGTGTCATTTTGCACTCAACGCAGTAAATTTGTATTACCAATCTGTGGTCCGATGAAACCATTTCACGTCTGATTTCATTTCAGTGCTGAACCACATGTTTCACAAATTCGGCCATAGAAACCACTATACAGAGATATAATTACATTGAAACATCGCTTATTGATACACCAAAGTAAAGGAGTTACGACAATTTATTTTTCAGGACAGAATGGTCTGTATAAAGGATCCAAATTGTATTTTGTGTAAGTTGTCATTATACCTAAAATTAAACAGTGTGGGCCGCAAAACTTTACATTTTATTTGAAATTCACAAATTTTTCATAGAAATATATGATTATAGGACTCACATATATTCTGCAGATGTAAAAGATACAGGTTTTACATATGCACACGCTCAAGCAAATAATACCATGATATAATTTTTATGTTTTAACAAATTATACGCTATTTTGGGGCAACCCTCGTACCGGTATATGTATACTTGGCTTAATAGTCAGAAATCTCGACTTGGTTATAACAATTTTCCTCACAGTTTCAACATACTGCCATGCATTTCAACCCTAGTTTTATGCAGCTACATGACATGCTCCGACAACCTGTCTAAAGCTACAGTCACACCAACGCCGGATTACACAAGAACCATCCAGGATTACCCAGGATAATCCAGGACCAAGAGGGGCCTTAATCTGGGGTGATCGGATGGAATTTACGTAAATAGTGTCTACTGTCCCTTCGACGATCAATTCACACGGACTCTGGAGAACAATGCAGGATACAATTAACACAGTAACACTACGGATACAAACGCTATCAACACGGTGCCACCAAGCAACCACTATGGATCATCTCGGTAATGTCCAGGACCGTCCTGGTTGGCAAAGGATGACCCCGGACCCACTACGGTGTTAGTACGGTTTCATCACGGATCATCATCGACCTCCAGGACTGGCACGGGCCGCCTAGGCCCAGCACAGACCAGCACCATTGAGCTACGGAACCGCAACTGGCCCGCATTGGAAATGAACAGCATGGCTTAGGTATGAATAGCTGAATTTTCGCGTCTTCATCATTGCTGATTCTGTGCCACCACAATGTTAAAGCTACAGTCACACCAACGTCCCGAATGGTGGCGGAAGATCCCTGACTGGATCCAACATCTGATCCGTGTTGGGTCCTTGGTTGACCTTATTGGGTTCTTGATGGTCCGGCATGGTCTTGCTTGGTCCGGGCACTGTCCCGGAAGGTTTAGACATGCTTAAAACTACCGGCATGGTCAGGGAAGGTCGATCAAACTGTGTTTGTCCGCGCGGCAGCCGTGTTGGTCCGTGTAGCAGCCGTGTTGTTCCGGGCTGGTATTCACAAAGCTCCTAAGGGAAATCTTAACTTAGGTTGTACTTAAGTTAAAACTTTAGATCAAATTTTCTTTGTGAAATCCAATGATTTATGTACAAAGAAGGCTGTAATACTAAACATATAAGCAATGTTTACAAGTTTACAACATGTTAATGTTAAAAGACCTATACATGAAACAGCCAGTGACTTAAGGAATTTTATGAATTTAAAGAATTTACTTAAGTTTTCCCTAAGGAGCTTTGTGAATACGGGCCCCGTATTGGTACCGCGTTGGTACCGTGCTTGTCCGGGGCTAATCGATACATTATTTTCAACAAGTTGTGGAGACGGACAGCCCAGGAACACCCCAGACACATTATTATTATTATTTATTATTATTATTTATTTATTTATTTTAGCTTGACTATTCACTATGCTACTTATCCCTTCGTCGGCGTCGCCGTATTAATGGTTAAGGTTTGTGTCAAACAACTCCATATCTGTGTAACAACTGCAGATATTCAATTGAAACTTCAAACATGTCCTACGGGTGTTTATGTAAGTTCACTGACGAAGGCCCATAACTCTGAACTACAATTTAACCGAAATATGCCCCTTTTTCTACTTCTACTGCATGTCAAAATTCAGGTTACAGTTTGCGTGCAACAACTCCATATCTCTATATCTACTACATGTATTCAATTGTAAAGCCACACATGTCTTCGTGGCTATTACATGGGGTCACTGGCCAAGACCCAAACCTATGGCAAGCATTTTAGCAGAATTATGACCCTTTTTGTACTTGCAGAAAATTCAGGTTAAGGCTTGCGTGCAACAAGTACATATCTCTGTAACTACTACAGATATTCAACTGAAACTTTATACGTTTCTTTGGGGTCATTATATTCGGTCACTGACCAAGGACCATTACTCTGACCAGCAATTAAGCAGAATTATTATCTATACTAGTATAATAAAACAGTCTACATTTCACATACTACACCGTTATTGTTAGGGAAATTAATATTGGCAAAGTTGCTAAAGGGACATTGTGATCCAGCTTGGTCTGCATGCACGCACAGCAACATATCACACATCCCGGTACAGTTGTGATCAATAATGATTATTTCATTATTATAATGTTATCAATAAGAAAAAATTGAGATTGCTTATCATATTCAAAATTAATTTTGTAATGTGATTAACAATAGCATTGAAAATCACAGTTTTATGTGTTATCCGAGTAAGTGTTAATAGTCCGAATATTTAGCTACTATTTGGTATGTTTGAATAATCATATTTAATTCAATAAATTTTAGTGACAATAACATGATAAAATGTAACTTTGGTCAAGATTCAAGATTCAACATATTTATTTCGTTACTTAAACATATACATGTTTTTCGTAACATGATCCAATGAATAATAATAATAGTCACATGACACCTTATAACATATGTACATATATACACAGTTTATAATACTAATATGTATATAAAACAAATAACATTTATTATTTCTAGTTCGCATAGCAAAAAAAAACAAAATCCAGAGAAAGTTACGACAAGTGTGTTTTAATAAAGTACTTGCCCAGAGGAGGGACTTGTAGATTTCATACGAAAACATAAGAAAAAAATACGAGACAGCTTAATCAATGTATGTACAATATGTACACTATGCTACTGTAGAGAACACAAATTATTGCAACTATTGTACAGTATTAATAATACCTTTTCGTCTGTTAAAAGCATGGTATGTATATTTACACAAATTCAATACTGTTTTATAATTTTTTGATTTAAATAGGCTAATAAATTTGACCACACTAGGTTTAGTATAGTAATATTTACTTAAATATGTCTTCCGAATGTCACTATACTGGGGACAAATGCATATAAAATGATATTCGTCTTCCAAATCAATTTTATTGCAAAAAGTGCAATATCTGTTACAATGTTCGATTCTGTTATTGCCGTGTCGGCCTGTTTCTATTTTTAATTGGTGAGATGACACTCTCAGTTTAGATAATGCAATACGATATCTTAAAGGTATTTTATCAAGATAATATTCAAAGTCAAAATCAATTTTAAACAGCTTATAAGTGCACAAACTTCGACTGTTATTAACAGCAGTATACCACGACTGTTTAAATTGATCTAGCAGTCTTTGTTTAAAATCTAGATGGAAACAATTCGTATTAACTAGATAGGGGGTAACCCAAACATATGAGAAACCACTACTATCTAAAAGAGATTTAACATTGGTTAACCAGTTAGATTTACCTTTAATGCAATCATCTAACAATGCTTGGTATAACTTCTTAATAATAATATTGTCGCTATTTAATATTTTTAACCAATATTTAATAATGCGTGTGTGTCTAGTGATATACAGTGGATATCGGCCAAGTTCTCCGTAAACAGCAATTGAACATGTAGATTGTTTTACTTTAAGAAGGTTGTTACAAAATTTTAAATGAATTCTCTCTACTTTTGCAGATTTGCCAAAACCCCATACTTCACAACCGTAGCTCAATACTGATCCTACAAATGCGTCAAATAATTGACATATGGTACTAGGTTTTAGAAGGGCTGTTTTGATATTGTTCGTAAGGGTATTTAGAGCCTTTAGTCCTTTGCCAGAAATGGTTTCACAATTAAGTATGTAGCTACCTGTATAGTTAAAAACAGTTCCTAAATAGTTGAAATTGTCTACAGTTTCTAATGGGATGTTATTGTAAAACCACTTTTCATCAAGCTTTAAAGGACCCCGTTTTCTGAACACTACAACTTTACTTTTGTCCGGGTTTACTTCAAGTCCCCACGTATGACAGTAATGTTGTAAAAGATTTAGACTATGTTGGAGATCTGTTGGGGTTTTCCCAAGGATAACCATATCATCTGCAAACAGCATTAAAATAAATGTAAGATCATCTATGGATATGCCACTATTAACATCGTCGCAAAGGAATAATTCTAGGTCTTCTAAAAAAAGAGAAAACAATATTGGGGACATTACTTCACCTTGTTTTAAACCTATAGAGCATTCAAAGAATTCTGAATACGATTTATATCCTTTTATGCATGCGCGCACTTTCGAGTACATATCCCGTATTACCCGTAATGTTTTACCTCTCATTCCAAGTTTAAATAATTTATACCATAAACCATTCCTATATATACTATCGAATGCCTTTTTAAAATCAATGAACGCACATGCTAGTCTCCCATTTTCATTTAATATTTTACTAATTATTGCATTTAACACGAATATAGCATCTACTGTGGAACTCCCTTTTTTAAAACCAAATTGTGCATCACTTACTATATTATTATCTGCAGCCCATTTTGAGACACGTTTATTAATGATACCAGTGAATATTTTGGAAAAGCAACTATTCAACGTAATGCCTCTGTAATTGTTAACATCCATGGGGTCATTTTTCTTAAAAATAGGTACAATAAGTCCATTCATCCATGAGTCTGGATAAATGCCCGAATTAAGGATACCTTAAAAATATCGACTAAATGCGAAGCTAAAATATCACATGATTCAATAAAGTATTCATTTAAGAGTTGATCCGCTGCAAATGATTTATTCCTTTTCAGGTTATGTATAACGGATTCTACTTCTCGGATTGTAACTGGTACATCCAATTCATCAAAAATACAATCATCGTCATTGTTATTATTATTATTATTATTATTATTATTATTAGTAGTAGTAGTATTTGCCTTATTATTAGTATTATTAGTATTGGTATTATTAGTATTGCTACAGAAATGTTCTGCGTCTTCATTAAAAACAGTTGGAAAGTTTTGGCTTAAATTTGAAAAATATTCAAAAAAGTCTTCATTGCTTATATTATTATTACAATTATTGTTATTCTCTCTAAAATGTTTCCAAAAATCTTTAGGTTTGGAATGTCGTAAGCTTTCAATGGTAGTTTGTACCCAAACTAGAACTAAATGGGCTAATAACAGTGCAATTTCAGTGATCTAATGGAATAATAACATGCCCTTTACATTTGGCAGTCTGCACTTTTAATGAAAAAAGTATAACAAAGGGAAACAACTCTGAAGAATTGCACATACTTTCAGATCTAAATGTAACTAAACAATTACTCAAATGTAACTTCTAAAGTTAGTACTGCATATACCGTGAGTAATTAAAGTATTACAGTTAAATTGCAGTACAAACTGACCATGTAAAACAATATAATAGATGAAGTATGTACTGGATCTCGGCGCCCCGCATCTCCTATACGTAGACTTCCAACTTTCTTTGAGAGTATCTATGTACTATGCAATTTGATCTTCAAATACAGTGATCAAATTCTAGTAACAACTATCTTGTCACAATTGCTGTATTTTTAATCAGAACATTGTGTTTGGACCAGCGTAAGTTCAGAGAAAACGAAATGCTTGCCTATTGTTAAATTGCGTATTATCCGTTACCCAACCCACTGGCAACACATTTTTTTATATATATTCTAAATGACGTCAGAACTTGTCCAAAACTGCCAAGATGCGTTAATATGGCATTTCTTCATCATATTAACTCAAATTTTAAGTAATTTGGCAATATATATTTGATGCAACAAAAATGAAAAGTACGTTTATTGCTTAAATCGAAAATAAAAACCAGTTTTCTTCCAAATTATGCAATATATTTAAGCGAAAGGGCCAACAATTATAAAAACCTCTCTGTGTTTCTGTAATTCAACATACTAGTGATTGTTTTGAACATTCAAAACATTCTGATCGGCAAATACACACTGCTGGTAAGTATTAATGAGTGAAGGGGTATTTTCACAATTTTGGCGGCCATTTTGGCGGCCATCTTAGATTGTATAGTTTCCTAAGCCGGAACTTTTGGGAACTTTGTGCAATTGGATACTACAAGTATTGAACTAAATGATAATCCAAGTTTTATTTCTGTTCTAATTTTGTCCGAGTTTGGCATATTTCGAACTCCAACAGCCTTGAATATATAGAAATAAGTTTATAATTTCAAATAGAAATTACAGTACTTATTGGTTAGAGACCAGTAAATCAGTGTGTATCCCTCCGTGGTCCATTCGAAAGTAGTGCCTATTACTAAAGAGTTCCTTTTCTCTTCTGGTATAAAAGCCTTTTAGCAATCTCAGACATGCCTTTTGTTGTTATATCTAATACCCCATTTGTGTCTGGAACATTTTGGTGTATTTTATTGGAGGCGAACTAGAAAGGTTAACGTTTGGGGTGTGTTTACTGTGGTATGGGGCTTTTGTCGAATTATGACTGCCGAAACCCTGTTTCCACCCGTGTCTGCATTCAGGCGAGATGCATTTTCTTAGACGTAACATGACATGTCTTTTTATTGCAATTTTTGGAAGAGAAAAGATTCACCTTTAAATTGATACCATAAAGGAAATAAATCTGAAATAAAGGAAAGGCTAGAAAAATGCTTGGAATGTTCGCCGTGTTATAATGGGACCCTATGGGAATTGGAATTACTGATATCTAACATGCGTATTAATGCACACTTTTCCCTAGCTAGTTTAAAAGACTGATGTACATTCTCACTATGTTTGCATTCGCAATAATCACAAGCACATTGTGTGTTAACTTTGCTAGCAGTTAATCAAATGATAAAGAAGTACAAACATTTAACATTAAGTCCTCAAGTACTACGAATACTTCAGTGCTGATGATAATAATGTTATTTTTACTCTGTAAGAAGTTATATTTTTCACATTCGATGAAATTAATCCTATTTAAACCAGTTTGGCACATAGTTCAGTGAAACGGCGGGGTATATTGCAATTGTGTTAAGATAACAATGCACTAACACTATCTCAACAATTTCGGTCGGAAGCCAAT
Source organism: Congeria kusceri (assembly GCA_027627225.1). Lineage (NCBI taxonomy): Eukaryota > Metazoa > Mollusca > Bivalvia > Myida > Dreissenidae > Congeria > Congeria kusceri. The sequence continues at coordinate 48,841,472 of CM051030.1, forward strand.
AACCGGACATAAAATATCAAGACGCGTACACTGTGCAATGCATAAGGATGTTTGTGCTTTACCGGCATATTCATTTCCTTGAACGGTTATCATTTATATAATTACACGTCAGGTTTGAATTATAAACTTATTTATTTCTTCCGCAAAGGAAGTTTCGTTTTTGCCTTCGTTGTTTTTTCCGCTTGTGTGTTTTTCTGGGAAGGTTGAAAACGGGCCAATAAACAACGGAACGCGGTCAGGTGCTTTTTTGTTTAAACTGAAATTATCCTTACACTGACTGTAATAAACAACAGAATTGCAATATTCATCGAAACGGATGAATGTTTTTCTTACTGTTGAACATCGGAAAAGTATATAGAAGGCGTCTCGTGGAAAAACCAGACTTAATGCATGTGCGTAAAGTGTCGTACCGGATCAGCCTGTGCAGTACGCACAGGCTGATTCGGGACGGTACTTTCCGCTCTTATGGTATTTTCTGTTTCAAGGAAATCTCTTTTAAACATAAATCCAATGTAGGCGGACTGCCCAGGCTAATCCGGGACGACACTTTCCTTTCACACATGCATTAAGCCCGGTTTTCCCACGACACGCATCATTAGTTATATTTTTGGCACTTTGCACTTAAGGCCAGTCAGGAATACGACCAAGTTGACACAAATCCACTACAATCCCTAGATCCGTACATTCAGCAACCTTATTTGTCGCACTAATACCAATAACTCATGGAAATGGCGTTGCAGTCGAATATGAACATTCATGTTCAAAGAGATAAATCAAAATTACGTTTACTGAGTACAATTTTTCTTTAATAAACATGGTATATTTACAAGATGAATGTACAACGGTAAATGTAAAACATCAAAATATTTCCATGTATTGTAAATTGCAATTAAACACAATACAAGATTGTCAATGAAGAAAGAAATAAATGCGAATGTTACGATTCAGGTCCAATACTGTATACCAACGCAGCACGCATCGATAGAACAGTCACCTGGCAACAATGTGCTTTTCAATTACGCGTATAAAGTAGGAAGACATTATGGTCTCCTTCTGCCGGCTGAAATATACGTTTGCAAGCGCAAATTGCTAAAACAGTCGTCCGCGATTCCATAAACCCAATGAAGCAATCTTCAAAAACACCCAATAAAGTCCTCCAGCGCGCTGAAAAATGCAGTTGCAAGCACACATCGCAAGAACATCTTTCTGCGATTCCAACCCACTATCGGAGAGCTCTTCAAAAATACTATTTAAGGAAGAGGGAAGCGCGATGGCGTCCTCACGCTGGCTGAAAAATACAGTTGAAATCGGGCGCCTTCGTCACAACACCGGAAGTGAACTTTCTGGGGTCACAGGATGGAAGTTCTTGTTGTCTGTTTGGGCTGATTCGAAAATGTTTCAGGATAATGGTTCCCACAAGGAAAATGATTTTCTCGGAAAACGTGGAGCCGAGGCACCGTCTGGGACCTACGCCCGTCACCACCATGCTGTAAATAAGAGAAATAAATGTTTGTATTATTGATATTTTACATCCGTTGAAATAGTAGTGAAGTACATTTGAGACTACTGCACTAAACGGTTGTTATTTAACTGGGAATAAATTTTTACATTTGAAGAGTCTAGTGTAACGTCAAAGGTAACGTTTATAGCAAGGAAAACAGACCACTGGAAAAATGAAAACAAAGAAGCAGTAAGTGCTTTCAGCACAGTGAAAGAATTACATATATGTATATCGGTAGGCACTTTAAACATTTAAGTGTATAAATCAGATAATTCCTAACGCTAACGCCTACTTTTTCATGACGGGATGATCTGGTCCAACGCGCGCACCATCCTCACCTATGAAGCGTTCCGGCTTAAAAGACCAGGGATCGTCAAAAAACCGTTCGTCATGGTGAATCCCAAACAAGTTGGAAAATATCTGAAATGTTAAATGATCACACTTATTAGCTCGCTTACATCGGTAAACAAACAAAACTATTGCTTGAAGTTGTATGGGCATTTTTTAAAGGGACCTGTTCACAGATTGGCAAATTGATGATTTTCATTTTTTTCTGTCATAAACCTCAACAAGAAAAATACATTACATTGTATATTTTAACAAGCGAAATAACACTACTGGCAAATAAATATATTGCAAATACTGTGTCGTTTATAAAAAAAATCATCAAATGAAATGGATACAATTATAGTGTTTGTAAAAAAAAAATCGGCATTTTAAAAACACGCGTAGAGTAACTCGCCCTTGAGTTGAATTAGCCCCAGAGTCGAACATTTTGTTCTTTGTATTGTGTAAAGATGGGTGTAGTTTGACATGTTATAAGACAGTTTAACAAAAAATCCATCCTTTTTACTCAAAGCTAAAAACATAAGTCAAAATATAATGTCATCAAAGATTTTCTCACGATGACATTGTACATGTAGCACGATTTATAACTCCGCGAGACGGGAAATTCAGAATGTTCAAATACGATGCAACTTGATACCATCGACATTTTGGTCAGATACGTTTGTAGCATCCTATTTCTCAAATAAATCTGCGTAACAAGTCAATTAGCCCTTGAAACGAACGCAGTTCGTCCTTATGATGAACAGGTGTTTAACTCCTGTTATATGTATATTACATGGGTATTAACAACATATCTATGTCATTTAACATGATTCAATCTAAAAAGAATCGCCTAGGTCACAAACAATAAGCAGCATAAAATGTTTTATATCTTCTATTTACGCATTTTTTCTGTGTCCCGATAAGTGCTAAATATGGTAATGTAGTTGCGATGTTCGAATAGACGCTTGAAGTGCCCGTGTAATTCATCGTCTTTTTAAACACTTTTTTTCTGTCAACATTTGGATAAAGTTATTTTTTAAGTTCTACAAAGGACTCTAGATGTGATTGTTTGAATTATATTGTGTCTAGGCAATGGATAATCTGATCAATGCTATGGCAACTTGTGTTTGTCTTAAGGGCGAATGTGTTTGACTCATGGGCGAATGCAGTGGGTATTGGTTAGTCAACTACATTCAAAGCAAACAAGCCGGGAACCAAACGGTTTGTCTAAACACAGTCATTAGATATGGTGCGTATGGCCTGCACCAGCTGAGTCACGGCTTTGTACAATGAGCATTGAATTGAAGAGGTAAAGCGTTAACCTGTTCGACTTAAGGGCGAGTTACCCTATCACTTACATTACTATTATAGCGTGAAAAATTCACTACAACGACTGGCAGTCGCAATAGCCGAGTGGTAAGCGAACCAGACTTTTTGATCCCAGCGGATGTGGTTCGAGTCCTGGCGAAGGGAAATTTTTCTATTTTTTTTGTTTTTTGTTTTTGGTCAGTCCAACTTCTTTAGATTTTGTAGTTAAGACATTAAATGATATTTTAAAAAAATACAAAATCTGTGAACAAATCCCTTTAATACATGTATAGACATTTCCAGTTTTTTTTCGGCGTAGCTGTCTAAGATTACTTTTGACCTAGATTTTTTTTAAATAACTACCAATGAAAAGCTAGAAATAACTTTATTATGCAGCGGTAAAATTGAATACCATTTTTCTATTGGGCAAATTTTCTTGCGCGGGATAATTTGATGGAATGCAAACTTAAAAGACTGGTTTAATATCTACCAAAAAATTGTTTACATAAGCGCTTAAGATAGTGTTATAAACATATCCTCAACATACACTCTGGAACTAAGCAGAAGTAATACTGTATGAACATAATATATCATCGTTTGTCATGAACATAATATTGCATGCATTCCCAGAGTGAAATAACTATTTTGTTAAGCCTTGCGGCACGCTCTACAAATAGCGATTTCACAATGCTCCCATGTATCATAGTGCGTTCAACACGGAGTGCATTAAACTGTAGACTACCTTTGTCGAAATACCATTTTTAGAGACTAAGCTACTTGTGTTCAAAGTACATTTCGCGTATAAATCATGTATTAACTAAGCAATTTATTAAATAAAAACTACAAGTTATTTTCAAATTACAAAATAAATATGAAACAATAAGAAAATACGATATAAAGGCGATGGTTATCGATTTAAACACACCACTGTCAACCTAAGCATTTCCTTGAATACCTTTTTAAAAAGCGGTTAAAAACGTACGGAGCGGAAAAACTTTGTGGTGGACAGACAGCTTGTATACATACTCATTAACACTAAACTTCATGGGGGTGGGGGGTGGCGTTTGTAACTGATTCGCGAAGGCGAGGCTAACAATCTTTTTCCGACAAATATAGCCAGGATTTATCAACAAAAGTAGCATATAGTTTAATATATTTCCGGTTTAACACATTTAAGATCATTCTTAAAATAGCGCGTATTTACAGCCGGTGTATAGCTGCATCAATAAGCTGCCAAAGAATCATAAGCCCCCGGGAATATTCAATAAATGGGGAATTCAAATTAATAAACTTACTGTGCATGATAACTAGAGTTTGACATCTACATTATCCTTTAATACTACCGCATAAGGAAGCATTTCCAAATAATTAGGATTGCTATTCAATGATAACTGTCTCAAACGCATTGTCTAATAATGGTGAACGCGCTTGTGACTACACAAGAAATAACGGCTTGCCAAAGCGAGTGAGATATTTGGTATACACTATTACGCATTACCGGTAACTTCACTACAAACATTTATTAATCAAATGTCAGGACGACATTTGCCTACCTCTGTGTTTTTCGGTATGTTGTAATTTTCAAACATGGCATCACCGGAACGGTTGCAGTGTCGCGCAGACACCGGAAGTGGCGTATGGAAGCGCTTGAGTTCAAGAATACACGCCTCGCTGTAGGGCAGCTTCGGGATGTCGTCGATAGTAACGTTTGCGTTAAGTGACGTTAATTCCTCACGTATTTTATTTTGAACATCATGGTTATGTACGAGTACCAGGAATAATACTGAGAGGGTGTTTTGTAACGGTATTATGGCTGAAAACAATATAATTATGTCTTAGATAAAACCGTGCACAAGTCAGTCCATTTTATAAACTAAGTATGTAACAATCTTATTCTAAAAAGGATAGGTATGTCAAAGACTATGGTATTGGAAATCGACATTAATACAAAATTGTAGTAAATCAATTATTGAGGGTCGTATTGGTCATAATTATATTTTCATTATTCTACTAGTCAATGACGTTTCAAATGTAAAATCAATATATTTATGGACACTGCTGTACTTAACAATACAAAATGATATATGTTGTGTCGTTTTGAACCGTGTCTACCAGCGGGAATGAGGTCCATGATCACACCCATGATGAAGTCATCATCTATCCAGGCCTCCCCGCCTTGCATCCCCATGGCAACGCGCAGGTTCCTGAACATGAACACTAGACCTCGCTCAGACTGCTGCAAGGAACGCGAAAACGTGAAACAAACATAAGATAGATTAACAATTCTGCTGGTTACAGATTGTTCATTCCACAGCAAGAGTTCGGCTTCCCAACTTAACTGCATGGCCAACATGGCACAATAGGTATTTTATGCTACGACTCCAAGTGAGCTTGCCGCGCCTCTAACACATTGTAAATCTGAGAAGAGGTTGTGGTCTATATTAGGGGTGTCACGATATTAGAAATCCATATTGCGATATATTGCGATACTTTTTAATTTATCATGATATTTATTGCAATATATTGCAACCTTTGTATTTATGTATTTAATAAGCTTAGGACTGATAAAATCACTATGAACAGTGCAATATTTTATAGGATAGTCTTTTAATTTTTATTTTCACCGATGTTGATGACAAGCGCAATATATAAACAGCAGATAGAAAAGCAAAAAAATCATGAGCAACACTCTCAAACTGCCTGTCATGGCTGTTCATTGTCAAAGCGACAGGTACTCTATTCGTGATGTATATTTGTTTTGTGCATAAACTAGCTAGGATCTAGGATCACAAAAGGTACAGGGTGCTGCTAAAAAGGAGCAGCCTTTTGACATTTTCTAATAACATGCTTAATCCAGTGTATTTATTAGTCTAATGCTTGTAATTAAGGTTTTTAAGCATAGTCTATTCATTTCTCCTTGAATATTTGCAAAATTATGTTAAATTTCAAAAGATATTGAACATTTCTGTGTTGACCAGCCCAGAGGGGCAGCATGGGGGAACCAAAAAGGAGCAGGGTGCAGCACCCTGCTTTTTTGCTCTTGATCTTTCCCTACTGTGTATGTATTCCACTCTTTATTTTAACTGCAACCAATGTGTCAGGTTTAATGTATTATTAAGAATAAACATTTTAAGAGAAAACATGTATTCCAAACATAAGTGGAATATTATCGGTCGCCAGTCTATAATTGTCTGACCTTTGACTTTCACCCCCACAAAACTAACAACTTTACAAAATGATACTGGCTTTCAATTGTTTATCACCTACAATAAGTGTGGTTTTATTCAGTCAAAGGTTTTGTAATCATGGTAATAATAATAAGAAAAAACACGAAACTGTAAAAAGACCACATAAATAATGCAATATATCGGTATGGACATTAATATTGCAATATTTTATTGCAGAAGCAAATATTGCAATACACCAATATACCGGTATATTGTGACACCCCTAGTCTAAATGTTTCCAAGGCCTGTTATTAGTCGCTTCACCGGACTTAACGGTAGAATTTTAGCTACACCAAAGATATTGTTAAAGGTTTAATTTACAATGAGATCGCTTTAGCAAGTACATCACAAAAGTTACCATATGCGCTTTTTGAATACACTATGTAATCAGTTAATTCGATGATAACAACATCAAGTACAATGACCGGGGAAAATAACATTTAAGGTGTATTCATTGACACGAGTAGAAACATCCATACTTTAAATGCTTTCTACGCGTATCGATTTTGTGATTATACCTGATAAAGAACATGCAGATAATTATGTTAGTTCAACCATTGACGAAAATAGCCAATAGCTACCAAAGTTGTTAAATGTGTTCTGCAAATGATGCATGAGAAGTTCCCGGGTATTATGCTTGTTTTAAAATGAGATGTATTTTTTTATTGTAAAATTGCGATATATGGCTACTATTGATTACGTCTTAAGAGTTAACTAAATTACCCCTGATAACGTTGTAAGAACCTCATATCTAACCTTTTAACCCAATATGTATGTATGATAAAATGTACTATAATATGTAGTTAATTTTATAAATAAAACATGTTTAACTAATTAATTTACCTGGGTTCCATTCAAGAAGCAATCCCGTAGATCCTTTTTCTTCCCCTCGAGCGCGTCGTACAGGTCTTTAAGACGTCCGGGAACCTTGCGCAGTATCGGCAGCTTTGTCAGCGCAGAGTGGTTCTTCACGGTGGCAAGCTCAGTGGCGGGGATTATAAAGCCGGTTAAGGAATCGAACTCTTTGCTCAACTCTGTGATCCGATTTCCCGTCAGCTGAAGTGAAAAAAACAGTTGTTTTCAAATGCAAGAAAGATGTACATCGTCGAAAACGCACGTGTGATATGCCGTTATCGCTCTTTATCGTCCTTTTACAAACAAAAGGGCCAATCATCACTATTATGTGCAAAGAAGGTTGATATCCAGTTTTGGCTTTCAATGGACGATATATAGTATAGGTTAATAGGTTAATTAATTGAACCATAATTACCGAGCTAGGAAAGATGAGGTTAACGACGGCTTTAAACTGGTGTTCTATGTTGGGCTGAATTTCAAGTTTTTAGACTGACAACACATTTGTGTACAAATCTAATTCGGAACGCAATAAAACGTGTGTTTCTATTTAATTAAAATATACCCCCTCGTCGGAACCCAAAGTTGGCGCAAATACGCTAGATAAATGAAGTGGTGACGGAATATATATCGCGTGTTTCGGACGATGAAAGGTACTGTGTTCACAAACAACTACACATCTAATATTTGTATACTTGTAGTTTGGTACACATTTTCGTGCCTGTTATTAAGAAGGCAGTCCAAAGGACAGCCATATCCCCCCCCCGTGATCCTTCATTAGATTTTAAAGGTGACTTTTAAGTATCACACTGACCTTAATCAGTTTCATGAAAATTCCTTAAAGGGCATAGGAGATATGGAGCTGACACGAAAATGGAGGCCGAACATTTGACCTTTAAGTGTGACGTTGACTTTGAGGTGGCAAGACTGCTCCATGCCTTCTGCACATCGCCTCAATGTGATAAACATTTGAGCCAAGTTTTATGAAAATCCTTCAAAGGGCATAGGAGATATGGAGCAGACACAAAAATGGAGGCTCAAACATTTGACCTTCAAGTGTGACCTTGACCGTGAGGTGGCGTGACTGCCTCATGCCTTCTGCACATTGCCTCAATGTGATAAACATTTCAGGCAAGTTTCATGAAAATCCTTTAAAGGGCACAGGAGATATAGAACGGACATGAAAATACAGGCTCAAACAGTCAACCTTCAAGAGTGATCTTGACCTTGAGTTGGCGTTACTGGCTTATGCCTTCTGCACATGGTCTCAATAAGCAAAACATTTGAGGCAAGTTTCATGAAATTCCTTCAACGGGTATAGGGGCTATGGAGCGGACATGAAATGGAGGCTCAAACATTCAAATGTGACCTTGAGCCGGCGTGACTGACTCATGCCTTCTTCACATCGTCTCAATGACCTTAACATTTGAACCAAGTTTCATAAAAATCCTTCAAAGGGTATAGGAGATATGGAGCGGACACAAAATGGAGGCTCAAACATTTGACCTTCAAGTGTGACCTTGACCTTGAGCCAGCGTGACTGACTCATGCCTTCTGCACATCGTCTCAATGACCTCAACTTTTGAGCCAAGTTTCATGAAAATCCTTCAAAGGGTATAGGAGATATGGAGCGGACACGAAAATGTTACGGACAGACGGACGGACAGATGGACGGACAGACAGACGGACAGAAAGACGGACAGACAGACGGACAGACAGACGGACGAAGGGCATTCCTATAACCCCCCTCCCGCTTTGCGGCGGCGGATTAATTAACTATTATTATTAATTGTTTGATTTCTAAACTGTATTTGTTCTAAAGCATTTAAAATGTTGTTGTGTGCATGCGCGGTACCTACACAAACAGTATTCTATAGATAACGCTTGTGCTAGTAGTTTTATTTCGATTACGCCCTACGTAAAATCTTGAGCAATAAACTAAACTGCGATCAAGATTTAAATTACATCCAGCAGCCAATTGTATAAACACTGGTTATAATATACCTAGGTAAATCACTTACCGCGGTCAAAATCTTGGTTAAGATACCGCGTTAGATTTTCACTTGAATAAAGCTTTTTATTTATTTACTATTTTTTGACGATCGCGCCCGGGGTTTAAAGGAGCAGTCCAGAAATATGTCAATAAAAATAACACTTTGTAGAAAGTGTGTCCAGTGGGCATGTTACCGAACAAAATACAAAAACTACGCATTTGAAATCCGTGAATTATGAACATTTTGGTAACTTGCTGTCGTCTATTTTCTGTATGCGATAACTGGTGATGACTCTGGAGTAAACCAGTATGTACATTATGTGTATTTCGTTCGTACCAAGCGCTTTTGAACAATGCCTTTCGTAAATAAGAAACATACTCCGCACGAATGAACACCATAAACGTTCATAAGAACTATTACTAAAATTACGATGTATTGAATAAGACCCCATGGACCGCGGCTTAAAATTAAACGAATACGCATTTTAACAAAGCGGAAGAAGAGTAACCCGGTAGATATTTCGGTATTTCCAGTACTTTCTTTCTGTCTGAAATACTGTGTAAATTTTGAAAAATAGTCATATTCGATTTGGGAACCTTTATAAATATGTTCTATTTGTTTGTTTGAACTTTTGTTTCGTAGATTCTTTTGCTTGTATAATATTTCACATTTGATTCCATATTTTTTAAAGAAAATCTGTGTCAATATAAGTCCTATGGAAACACTCGAAAATGCCAGCAGCATTGACAAGTGTTGATTTCCCTGTCCAAAAATTATTGGTGATTAACTGCAAAAATAATTCCTGTTTATGACAGTTATAAAAAATATGAATTAAGAAAAGTTAAACTCTATAAATAGAAGTATTTTAATGCTGATGGTGTATCAATTTGAAGGCACTTATGTTAATTATGAACATCCGAATTAATTGCCTGTTTACATCAGCTTGCATAAATGACGGTTTGTGATTAATAACTCTATATTTAGAATTATATTAAAAAAAGGATTGCTTATGTTGTTATTAAAACTTAAAATTGTCTTCAATCTGTACTTAATTACTTGTTTTACTAAGCCATTACATTGTGCCAATAGAAAAGAGTAAGTGAAAAAAATAATTCAATAAAAAAAATCGCCCTCCCTCCTGATTGTTTTTGAAAAAGTGCCTGAGAAACAAATCATTATTTTTTAGTCTTATACCGTGTATCCTAATGAAAAGCAATCTTCAGAGAATATTCAGCGCATTTGAAAAAATGATGACTTCCATTTTGATAGCATAAACATAAAGTAGGAACTGGATGTATCAAGGGTTTCTGTGTATAATTGGTGTTGCAAATCATGAATTAATGCTATGCAAATGCAGTAAAAGTAATATGAATAACATTTCGACGTATTCAGAAACTTATTATACCACATTCTATTTATTGAAAGATATTTTTTATAGGTTGATTAACATCTCATGACTGGAGAAGTTGAAAGAAATGTGCAATTCTATTGATTATTAACAGAACGCAACAGCAATTCAATTTCAAATTAACATGCACTGTCAGTTTAATAACATAAATTCCCCCTTTATTGAAATATTCGCTCTTATGATTCTCTGGACGCTTAATGATGCATGATTAAAGAGCGCTATTTTTAGAATTATCGTGTGTTGAACTCGCTAGAATCAATTGTTATTTATAGAGCGTACCGCTAGGCTAAACAAAATAGTGGATTAATTCTGGGAATGAACGTAATATTCGGTTCATGGCAAACAATGAGAAAATATATTCATACTTATGCTCAGTTCTAGAGTGTATATCGAGAATATGTTTATAACTTTATGTTAACCGCTTATGCAAACAATTACGTACATTTTAATCCCAAAATTATGCAACAGTTGTTGGTATACATTAAACCATTGTTGTAAGTTTACATTCCCTTAAATTAGAAAATTTGCCCAATTCTATTGGCATTCAATTTTCCCGCTGCATAATTATCGCAAGAAATCTAGGTCAAAAGTGATCTTAGACAGCTACGCCGAAAAAAACTGCTTTTGCTCATCTTTAATGCATATTGCAAAGATCCTAGGAAACACAAATCTTCTTGATAAAACAAAGACGCTGTATTTCTTAACGAAGCTAGCATTAATTGGTAACACGTTACATGTTAGCCAAGAAAGTGTTACGTTTCAAATTGTTTTATTTATTATTTGATCAACTTGATCAAGCATTATTTTAGGATCAACTAAACCTTTTTCATCGCGTTACGTCTGAAAGTTTATTCCATTCGTTTGAGAACACGCTATAATGGCAATTAATATGATATCTTTTCATTTGAACCGCTATATTTCATATAAGATCCTATTTTCTTGTCTAAGAACAAAGAGGCATCGGATGTCACATTCCAAATATTTTTCAGCCATTAATAGTGGCATTATGTTTGTGTATAACGTTTTATCTTGTGCTATATTTGGGGCTTTCTTACATATTATAAGGATTGTTATATTTCAACTTAACGATACTATCGAAAACGCGAAACGTTATTTTATATGTATGCAGCTTTAATAATTACGTTGAACACTTATAAGAGGAAAGGTTTCGTATATAGCTTCTCAAATATCCGGCTGTTCCTCATTCACGACACCTGACACTCGCCACCTATATAATGTGGTGTACAGTTTCATCGTCAATATTGTGGCGGATCCGTGGTCTAGTGGTAACGCACTGGTTTCACAACTCAGGGGTCGCAGGTTCGAGCCCCCGCTACACCCTAACCTACTAACTCGTCCTTCGCATGAGACGTTAAACCGAGGTGCAGTGTACTAGGTGCTTCACACCGGGCACTAAAAGACCCAGGGTCGTCTCTGGAACGGGGCGTCTCCTGTATCTTGCACTATCCCTCGTAACCCAACTAATAAGTCTTCTGGGGGCGATGGCCATATGGGAGAGAATCCCGGTGCACTCGATAAAAATGTACCACACACACACATCGTCAATACAAATATCGGTGTATTATATGAACGAGAGAGGGATAAACTTCTACGAAAAACGGATATTTTTCCACACATGTATACACATGTATTCACGGAAACATATTTACAAGGAGAAACTTTCAGTAAACCATACTGCAGCAGGGACATTGCTTTTATAAATAAACAACAACAACAACACTTACTACTACTACTACTACTACTACTACTACAAATACTACCATACCATCCTCCTTACAAAATACACTTTACTTCAAATCAATAACTGTTTAGTGTATAACGCACGGGTTCGCATGCTGTTGTCGCCGTTGGTAATTTGTACATGAATTGTCTGTGAGCACATATCTGTTTATAGACTGATATGTACAAGACCGAAAGAACTGAGTGCTTACTGAATTGAGTGCAGAATGTTCACGAAAATAGTATGTTAGGTATAATTCAAACATATTTAATGAGAACAGCATGATTTAAATGTGAATTTCTATAATTTTAAATGTAAGTAATTTAAAAGTATTGGCTTTCAAATTGTCTAGTTTGGAACTTTGCACTTAATTGTATGTGCTTTCAATTCGTTCTACAGTCGGAAGAATTAGACATAAAATAGTCAGTGTAGTTGAGAGATTCTTTACAGGACAGAATAATTTAAATAATACTTTACCAGTAGGCCCATCATTCTGATGACCATTCTGTCCATCATCCCCACAATGTCCACTTCCCTGTCCACTAAACACTCGATTTCGGACACCACTGACTGCACCTCCTCGAACACTGCGCTGTAAAACCACTTTTCTTCTACCAGCTGGGTTTCGAAATATTTAAGAGCGGCATTTTTCAAGTATTGTTGTTTCTCGTCCATATTCCGAAACAATATGTCTTTTGAATTGTGTATTACATATTTGCTCATGAAGCCGCGTGGTCTGTCATTGAATGCCGTTGCGTGTTCGCATGTGGAAAACAACTTCCGGAGGATGTCAGGATGGCTGACCACCATGAAGTTCTTGCAAAGGATTTTGAACATGAACAAATCACCAAAGCGTTTCTGCCACTCCATGAACGTGAGGTGCATGTGATCCATATCGAGGTTGAAAGCCTGCCCAAAGACCGGAAGACCTCGGGGCCCCGGAGGTGACGTCATGTTAACAGGGCTGGTCATTGTACCCGCTGGTGAACCATAAGCTTGAGGTTTGTTGCCGCCGTTACTGATTATGGGACATTTAGAGGGGCATTGGCCGTTTAATCTGAAACATAATGAAATATGGCTGTAATTCACAAGAGCGCAAGATTAAACTATCAAAGTGCTCTATCCGCTGTTGTATGTTGTTTTTTGTCAGCCAGTTATGCTTGGTTCCCACTATCACGATCGCACAATCGCGTTTATCGTAGAAACAGTTTGAACGGTTCAAACTTGTTATGCCCCCCATCCAAGATGGCGGGGTATATTGGTTTGCTAATGTCGGTCGGTCTGTCGGTCGGTAGACCACTTTCGTTTCCGTTCTCTAAGTTCGACAGTTTTCATCTGATCTTCACTAAACTTAACCTTTGGCCATAATATCTAAGTCAAGTTTGATAATTAGCCAAATCGCCCTTGGAATTGTGGAGTTATGGTCCTTGAATTATCTAAAATTGGCCTTTTTAGCTGTTTCCGCTTTCCAAGTCCAACACTGTTCATCCAATCTTCACCAAACTTCATGAACATGTTTGTGGGCATAATATCATGGTCAGGTTTAATAATCAGCCAAATGGCCCCAGGAATTGTGGAGTTATGGCCCATGATTATAAAAAAATGAGCTTTCTAGCTATTTTAACCTAGAGGGGGCATAACTGTTATACAAAAAGCTATTGTTCTGCGATTAACACTACAAAAAGTCAAATGGTATATAACATTTCGTGAGTTCCGCAATATTTAAAAATGAATCTTTTCAACTATGTTGACTGGTTTATTCGTGTATATGTACAAACACCCAGGAAAGATGGAAGTCTAAGATCTTCAGTGCTGAAATTAACAAATAATTCATTTTACTTATAATATACATATCACTGTTTAAATCCCAACAATAGTATTATAATAGTACATACATTTATACGATTACATATATTTTTACAATGTAATTACAATTAACACAGTTGAATAAACAAGTACATGACATAGGTAAACAATATAGTATTTAAAATGAGTTATTCTATTGAAACATACCTATGACCCCTTACAACATCATTAATAACAAAATCATTTAAATAAAATACAATAAACATAATATTGTTTTACTTACAATCATAGGCTGCTAACACTCTCAATCTGTCTTTCCAATTTAAATGATGCTTGTGTGGTTACTGAAGGTTCTGGTTAGTTGCTGCAACAAAATGTGATTTTCAGAGTTTGTGAAAAACATGCATTTGTCCCTTTGACAGCCAAAAGAATGAATTAAAGAAGTTCAGAAATAGATCTCGATAGAAGTCAAATCCAATTGACAAATTCAACCGAATAAACAGTCGCAGCTCACTTAAACAACATTGCAACTTGGAAATAAATGAATAAAGAATCAATACAAACAACTGAAAACCTTTACTTACTTGATGACAATTATATTTTCAAGATTCAATTAGACTCAATAGTTATGAAAATAATAAGTTGCAAAACAGCAGGAAAAAAACGGAAGCGGAAGTCACATGATCAACCGTAAGTCAACCTAACTACCGTAAACCGCAATAATTATCGAAAAGCTGCCTATGTGCAAAAAGACTAAAAGTATATGGGGGTAACACACTCCCCCTCTTCGAGAAAGGTCGTCCCGACTTAATACCTGAGACAATATCAAAACAATTCAACACACCTGAGCAGTAACAGAGACCAAAGCTTTCTCTGAAGCAATACCCAAGGCAAACCAGAAATAGAAACACACAAAGAACAATACTCCCCAGACCGAACCTCGACGATAACTTAAAGGTCCCATGGCTAAACTATAGTAGAATAAAATTTTAATAAATATAAACGTATATCTGCATCAACGATAATTCTGAACATGAAATAAATTCATAAATAATTTTTTTTTTCTTAGATACAGATCTGAAGAGGATCAAATTATGTACAAACTAATTACACATGCATTCATTCAGTTTTGTTTTTTTTACTTAAAATATGTATGTACAAAAAAGTTCTTGTTTGCCCCTCCCCTGCCTGAAAAAAAATCAAAATTATAACTGAAACAAAATACAGTTATATATGATGGTATCAAGAATACATATATCTGGCAAGTCAAAAACTTATAGTACACAGCATGACCAACATAAAACAAGATAAAAACTAAAACACATGTATACACACATCTACTTATTTATAATAGAAGAAATTAACTTTGCTGTGAGATTGACTTGCTCCATATGAAGTTTTAACAGTTTATCTACAGCGTCCTTGTCACTTGCTGTTTGTTGATATACATGGTAGTCTCCAAACCAATTCGGTTTCTTTCGAACCCTAGACGATCTTCTAAGGCCTTCTTGTCTACTGCTGTATTCAGTATTGCTTACCTCGTTAGCGCCATCTTCTTCGACTTCATTGTCTTCTTCACTATCCTCGATTTTTTTATCATCATTCCTCTGAGATTCTTGTAGAGAATTTCTTCCTTCCTTACTATCAACCACTTCATCACGCTGGCGCTCTTGAATTTGCTTATCTTCAGTTTTCTCAATTATTTTCTCTCTTTCTTGACTTTCACTGTGACCGGCCGGTCGACTGTCAGTCCCTGTGAGGGATATGAATCCAACTTCTTCTTCTGAATCTGACTCAGCTTTCTGTTCCATATTCCTTTCATCTTTGAAATCCTTTAGTTTCTTCTTTGCATTCTTCAAAGATTTCCTTCTGTCATTTTCCAAACTTCTAGTTTCTTCTGATGCCTCAATCAACAGCAAGTGATTCCGGTGTAATTTCTTAACCTCTCCATCTTCAGACTTTACGAGGTAAACCGGAATATCCTTATTTGGTTGTTCTATGACCTTGTATGGACTTTCCTCAAATTTATCTGCTATTTTATGTTTCCCTTTATGAGCCAATATCTTCACAAGTACTGTATCATTGACTCTCAATTCTGATGCTTTAGCTTTTCTATCAAAGTACTTCTTCTGTTTTATTTTAGATTTTTTCAATGCCTCGTTTGCTATCAATCTTGAAGTATTCATCTTTTCCACTAAGTCCTTCATGTAATCCGATGTTACAAAACTGGCAACACTCTCTGTTGCAAAAACAGCATCTATGGGCAATTTCGCCTTTCGTCCAAACATCAGCTCAAATGGCGAGTAACCGGTTGACTCATGTTTCGTTGCATTGTATGCATAGACCAGATGAGGCAAGTATTTTTTCCAGTTTTCTTTTCTATCCGGTTCTAATGTTCCCAGCATGTCGAGAAGGGTTCTGTTGAATCGTTCTGATTGACCGTTACATTGAGGGTGATAGACAGTTGTCCTGGTTTTCTTCATGTCCAAAAGTATACATAATTCTTTTATTAATTCAGACTCGAAGTTAGTTCCTTGGTCGGTATGAAGTTTTGCTGGGATACCATAGTGAAGGATGAAGTTGTGTAATAGAGCTTCTGCAGTAGTTTTCGCAGTTTGGTTCTTGGTAGGAACTGCAATTGAATACTTTGTATAGTGGTCAGTTATCAATAAAATATTTCCAATATTTCCTTTGCATGGGTCTACTGTCAAGAAATCCATACACACAAGTTCAAGTGGGAAGGTCGATGTTATGTTAACTAAAGGTGCTTTACTGGTGTTTGACTTTCTTCTAAGGCATCTAGAACAATTTTCCACATGCTTACCTATCTCCACTGTGTAACCTGGCCAATAAAATCTTTCCTTGGCTAATGAAATATATCTCTCCTTTCCTGGATGGCCAACATCAGTGTGAATTCCCTTCAATACCTGATCCTTGTAGATTTCTGGTAGAACTAATTGGTAAATATCTTGCTCATTTTCTGTAGACTTTCTGTAAAGCAGACTCCTGATCATTACTAAATTCTTGAAATTTCTTGACATTGTCATGTGTTTACTATCAGTTTGTATGGTCTTTTGGCTTGGCATACTCTTATCAATGGTAGCTCTTACCCATACTCCAACTATTGGATCCTTTCTCTGTTGGGTCCGTAACTCTCTTATCTCCACTTGGGCCATTGGCGTTGCTGTTTCTGTAACTTCTAGAATGTTAAGTGAAGCAGACGGTAAAATCTCTATCAATGGAGAAGTGTGGATTGAATTACAAATGGCTTTAACTGTACTGTTCTCAAGTCTTATCTGATTGTCCTTGCTCTGTGCCTGGGGGTATCTTGAAAGAATATCTGCATCTATGTTTATTGAACCAGGTCTGTAAATGATATCAAAGTTATAACTGCTAAGGGTAGCAACCCAGCGCTGACCTGTCGCGTCTAATTTAGCAGAGGTCAAAACATGTGTCAACGGATTGTTATCTGTGTATACAGTGAAGTGGTTCGGAAGAAGATAATCTGAAAATTTCTCAGTTATAGACCATTTCAATGCCAAAAATTCAAGTTTGAAAGCGCTATAGTTCTTTTCTGATTTTGTTAAACTCCTGCTTGCATATGCTATCACCCTCTTAGATCCATTTTTGGTTTGATAAAGGACAGCTCCCAATCCTTCAGTGCTTGCATCAGTATGCAACTCAAAAGGTTCATTGAAGTTTGGATATGCTAAAATTGGTGGTGTCGTGAGAATTTCCTTCAAATGATCGAACGTTTTCTGATGGATCTGTTCCCATTTCCAAGGTTTGTCTGATCCTTTTTTCTTGTATTTCTTTGGTGATGTAGGGGGAAGTAACTCTGCTAAAGGTTTGGTGATTTTAGAAAAGTCCTTAATAAATTTCCTATAGTAACCAGCAAAGGCTAGGAATGATCTTAACTCGTTGGCATTCTTTGGAGTCGGATAGTTCTTAATTTTTTCAATTTTCGCAGGGTCGGTTTCAAATCCGTTTTCAGATACAACATGTCCAAGGTACGCAACTCTTCTTTGTAGAAAGTAACATTTTTCTGCAGATAACTTTATTCCACATTCAGATAATCTGGTAAGAATCAAATTTAGTCGTTCCAAATGTTGCTGGTATGAATCAGAGAAAACAATCAAATCGTCGAGGTAAATTACGCAAATTTTCATGTTGTAATCTCCAAGGCATTCTTCCATCAGTCTTTGATATGTCGCTGGACTGTTGGTTAAACCGAAAGGCATTTTTCTATATTCAAAGAAACCTAGAGGGCCTACCGTGAATGCTGTTCGTTCTTGATGTCCCTTTACTATACTTACCTGATGATATCCACTCTTCATATCTATGGTTGAGAAAAACTTTGCTCCATGGAGACAATCAAATACATCCTCAATCCTAGGTAGAGCATACGCGTCTTTAATAGTTCTGTTGTTTAACATTCTGTAATCTACGCACATGCGTAACTTGCCATTCTTTTTCCGTACTAATACCACATTCGAAGCCCAAGGTGATTTTGATTTAGTTATGATTCCTCCCGCTAAAAGTTGTTCCAAGTGTCTTCTAACTTCATCAATCATGCCTGGTGGTATCCTGCGATGACGTTGTTTAAATGGAGTTTCGTTCTCTAGATCTATCCTGTGTTTGATGAAATCACAACTTCCTATGTCCGAGTCTGATTTTGAAAATACATGTTCATGTTTCTTTAAGAGTTCTTTCAGTTGAGTTTCTTCTTCCTTGTTCAGGTTTTCTCCAATGTGAATGTTGTCAAAGATGTTGAAGTTGTTTTCTTGTTCAATATTTTCTAAGACGGCTTCATCAATGTTGACTGGCTGAAGTTCTGCAATAACGGCTCTAGGTGTTATGTTGACTGTGTTATTGGTGAGATTCAAAAGGTTGACAATAACGGTATCATTATTTCCATACTGGAAGTTGACCACTCCTGGTGTAATTTCTACAAAATCTGGTAGCTTAGAATCTTTGGTCTTTGTTATCATTGCTGAAGTGGGTTGATGGTAGATCTCCTTGTCAGTATAACACTGGATGTCAATGGACTGGTTAGGACCAAGAGTAATGTTATTCGGAATTGCACTTCTTACAGTAGCTATCCTACCATTATTCCTTTTCAGCTCTCTGTCTCTTATGGTTAAACATCTAAATGCTAAAAACCATGGAGTATGTAAATCTCCACTCAAATATTTTGGACCAAGTTCTGTTTTGCAATTATTCATAAGCTCTTGTAATATGTTAGTACCAAGGAGTATAGGGGTATTCTTATTGTACTCTGTGTCTGGTACAACTAAAAGAAGACATGCCAATGATGCAAGGTTCTTGATCCCTGTATTCATTTCAACTTCTATGTAACCATGATATGGTAATTTGGTTCCACCAGCACATTCAATATTCAAAATGTTGTTCAATGGCTTCAGATGTTTATGTTTCAGATGAGTTTAAAAAAAATGATTTGCGCATGTTGATACACATGATCCAGTGTCGCACAATGCAGTAGTTGGTGTTCCTTCAATATTAATGCTGACTTCTGAAGTTTTTCCAATAAGTTGGGGGTCTTTCTTCAATTGAGTGCCCATATTGTTACCCTTCAAAAAGGCACTTCCTAGTTTTCCGGGCAATCCCGAGCAATATGGCCCCTTCTGTTGCAATTGTAGCAGATTGGTTGGAAAGTGGTTCCAGCAATGGGACGCTGTGGTCTGTATTCACTACTTCCTCTACCATGTCCTCTGTATGGCCGACTGGGTGGTCTATTTCCGCAGCTTCCTCTAAAATGTCTGGGACCTCTGATGCTGTATCCTCTGGGCTGGTAATTCTGGTAGTTTGGCTGATATTGTTGATAACCTTGTTGGTAACCGTTACCTTGTTGGTATCCTGGACCCTGAGAGAAGTTTTGTTGTGTCTGTTGACCTGGACCAAATGACTGTCGATATTGATTAAACTGCTGCTGACTCTGTCGTGGTACTTGTTGTGCAGATATACATTCTTCTTGTGTAGTCTGTTGTTTACATGGCATTGTAGATTTCTCTTTTTCTAGTTTCTCTATCCTCATGTTAAGTTTTTCCAGAAGAGATGACATTTTATCAATTTGTGTTTCAATCCTATCTTTCTTCTTGTCTGTTTTTACATTTGCATTACATGTTACTGCGTCATTTGGTGTCGATTCATTGTCAAGTTCATTTTCTATTGCCCTCACTTCTTTTCTCAATTTATCGTAGTCACTTATACTCTCAAATTTAAAACCTGACAAGTGTTTCAATCTTGATGACAATCCTTGATAAAATACTCTTCTCAATATATCATCCTTCCTTGATATAGCTTTCATTTCAACTGCTTGAGCAAAAATATTTTCCAGTTTGGCACAATATTGTGTAAGGTTCTCTCCCTTTTCCTGTTTGCAGGCGTAGAACTTCCGTAGAATTGATTCGTTGGTCTCAATGTCGCCGTATGTGCATTCAAATTTGTCCAATATCTCAAATATGTTGGCATTTGTTCCAAGTCTTCGAAGTATGTTAGCTGCTTCTCCTTTACAAGAGCGACGAATTCCAAGTAAAATGGTCTCATTGTTGTATGACTTCTCTCGAAGCAGGCATCTAACCTCATAAACCCAAGTCTGGTACGTAACTTCACCTTTTCCCTCTTCTCCGTAAAATATGCTTATCCGTGGTAGGTTGACCTGCGTCTTTTGTTTTACGGAGGGCTCATTTTCTACATTCTCCTCCTTTACTTTCGTCTCTCCATATTGTGTCATAAACTTTTTGAGATCTTCTGCATCCTTAAGAGGTGGAACTCCCACTTCCTTGAATAACTCAAGCAATTTCTTTTCCTCTTCTGATGCCATATTTCACACAATGTCACCTTGGAATAAAATATAATAAACTAAAACACAAACACAAAATATCAAAAGAAAATAATTACATTTTCATGCACAAAAACAGCCAAAAATATTCTTAAAAACACTAAATGCCTTACAAAAATATAAGAAATCAAAAGTAATGGATTGGGTTCCTAACTAACTATAGAACACAACACTAAACAGAACTCAATTACAATGGTAACTAAATAATCTAGTGGTGCGCACCATACACTAACTAAACTAACTAACACCTACTCAACTACCTCCTACCTATAAATAAGAATCAATTAACTAACTACACGAACCCAACCATCACATAAAATAATTGCCAGAGAAAAATGAACATGTATGTCACACACACAAAGATTCAAATGTCAAAAGAAAATAAAGTACTAGTAATTCGATGTATTGTAATTAATTAAACTATATAATTACTTCTAAGTGTGATACTATCCTTTTAATTAACAACACAAATCAAGGTGTGTCCCTTTAATCAAAACACTGAAGTCTTATAGTGTCCCTTTAATTAAAATAACAATTGACAGTGTCCCTTTAATACAATAACATACAAAATACAGCTGTATCCCTTTATACTAAGTGTGGTGCCCCTTTAATTTATCATTCAAAACAAAAGGATGCACCTTTAATTAAACAAAGTAGTGTACCTTTAAGTCTAAAATAAATTACAATAAATACTAAATCAAAGCGTAATATTAATGTGTCAATCTGTCAAAGTATTATTTTGTGTCTCCTTTTCAAGTGAGGAAACAAAATGGCACATATTAATACATGTCCTTAAAATCGTAATCAGTCCAAAAGAGTTTTCTGAAATTTATAAATATATTAAATAATTACTGGAAAATCCGGATGCAGTTTCCTTAAGTCTGAAATGCAAAGTCAAAATAACAAATGTGTAATAATTTATAATTATCTGAAATTATCTCAAATATTGAAATGGAATATTCATATAAATAACTATAACGCTGAAATATAAGCAAGAAACTTATTTGGCAATATCATGAAATCTCTGGAAAAAAAAAATTGGAACAAGCACAGTGTAATCAACTATAGCTTAATTGGAAGGGATCTCAATAGTGAAAACCACCAACCAAATCAAAATTGCACACTAATCCTATTAATCAGACAATACCAATAAAATCCAGAAAATCACAGGATTATCACACCTAACCCAAATCCGTGAATTAAATTGAAGAAATCAACCTTGAAATCACTGAATAGAAATTACATACAGAAAGACAGATACAGATTATGGCTGTTATTGAGTCTATACAATAAAAGTGCAATAAAATTCTTTAAAACCCAAGTACCAAACATAAATTAGTATGCATGCAAAGGTAGGGAATGCTCAGTTAAATAGAACCATTACCAATAGTGAAATGTGACCATTTTAAATATTTCTTATAAAAATAATCTCTTCCCAATTACAATAGCACACATCAATTTTATTTATGTATTTACTTTTTATTTTTTTCACTTACCACACCTTGAATACAGCAAATACATGGGGTCACAGATTAAAATACAGGTAAAACAAGTCTCTAGTCACTGTATCACTAATGTCCGTTGATGTAATGTTTGTTGATCCCGTATGACGACGACTCCTTTGGTGATGAATCCCCGATAGTCCAAGACAACAGATGATGTCACCCACAGGCGCGCACACGGAACCCCAATACGGACGTCCAAACGATTCCTACGGCAACTCACTTGGGGCTCCAATATAACATTTCGTGAGTTCCGCAATATTTAAAAATGAATCTTTTCAACTATGTTGACTGGTTTATTCGTGTATATGTACAAACACCCAGGAAAGATGGAAGTCTAAGATCTTCAGTGCTGAAATTAACAAATAATTCATTTTACTTATAATATACATATCACTGTTTAAATCCCAACAATAGTATTATAATAGTACATACATTTATACGATTACATATATTTTTACAATGTAATTACAATTAACACAGTTGAATAAACAAGTACATGACATAGGTAAACAATATAGTATTTAAAATGAGTTATTCTATTAAAACATACCTGTGACCCCTTACAACATCATTAATAACAAAATCATTTAAATAAAATACAATAAACATAATATTGTTTTACTTACAAGCATAGGCTGCTAACACTCTCAATCTGTCTTTCCAATTTAAATGATGCTTGTGTGGTTACTGAAGGTTCTGGTTAGTTGCTGCAACAAAATGTGATTTTCAGAGTTTGTGAAAAACATGCATTTGTCCCTTTGACAGCCAAAAGAATGAATTAAAGAAGTTCAGAAATAGATCTCGATAGAAGTCAAATCCAATTGACAAATTCAACCGAATAAACAGTCGCAGCTCACTTAAACAACATTGCAACTTGGAAATAAATGAATAAAGAATCAATACAAACAACTGAAAACCTTTACTTACTTGATGACAATTATATTTTCAAGATTCAATTAGATTCAATAGTTATGAAAATAATAAGTTGCAAAACAGCAGGAAAAAAACGGAAGCGGAAGTCACATGATCAACCGTAAGTTCAGATACGATTACGTACGTTCCGTTGGGATTGTTTTGATCGAGTCCACGATTGGGTCTCGATCTGACACTATCATTACGATTGGGTTCCCCGAATTAGGGCGTTCTAGTACGTACAGATAAGTTCCGATACGCTTATCACGAATACATGCGCTCCGTTACGATAGGCTACGATTGTGTTCGCGATGTCTTTCACGATTGTGGTCGATGGAGATCACGATTTGAGCTACGCTTGGACCCGAATGATATAAATACTGACTATTGACTGACTATCTACTTGCTTGTTTCTTGAGATCGCAACGCATCTTAACAGAGCGTTTTGTTTTCTTGTCTACGACCGATCCCGATCACCACGATTTGGATACACGATTATATACGATTTGTCGCGCTTTGTTACGATGCAATAGATCTGGTACAATGATCCCGATGGACATTTGATTGCAGTTGATCGTGTTAATTCGTAGAGAATTTTTAAACCTTTATAAAAATTTTCTACGATTTTGCCACGACTGACCTCAAGATCTGATAAGATCTGACAGGATCACCACGACTGGTACGCGATGAAGACAACGATTTCAATCGTGACGCGAATCGTGATAGTGGGAACCTAGCATTTATACCGAATGTAATTACACATCTCGTCGCCATGTATATCAATTACATCAATTGGTAATCGATCCTTCCTTAACCACAAGGGTATTACCGCTCAACTAGACTTCGTTACAAAGCGTGATAACTAAATCACCCTTGATTCATTTATTTGTCATTGTTCTAAATTTGGTCACTACAAGTGACTGATTAACATGCCATTTGATGACTAACGTTCAGTAACTTGCTGTGCATTGTTAGACCGTATACAACTCACGCCGTATATAGCTTACGTGTGAGCCGTATACGTTGGTTGACAACGCATACAGCTTACGGTGAGCTATGTTCGTTGGTTGACAACGTATATAGCTTACGTAAGCTGTATACAATAGATATATACATATACGTTTGAAATAGTCTTTCGTCTTAACGTATATAACTCACATGGTGAGTAACTAGTATAAAACATAAATGTGAATATGAGTATACTAGTCATCACCACCATCATAATCTTCCTCTTAGCAGTAGAAGAAGTAGATTTAGTAGCAGTAACAGTAGCAGCAGCCGCAGTAGTAATAGCAGTAGCAGTAGCATAAGCAGTAGCAGTAGTAGTAGTAATAATAATAATAATAATAATAATAGTAATAGCAGAAGTAGTAGTAGTTGTTGTAGTAGTAGTAAAATCTTTATTTAATAAAGGTAGCTTATTTAGTTATTATTACTACATACACAAACACATAAAACAAATCACGGGGCTTTCAATGAACAGAATTATCATTATCAAAATGTAGTAGAAAAAGCAACATTAGTAGTAGCTGCAGTATCCTCCTCAAGATGATCAAAATCAGCCCCAGGCTCAAACAGACAGACAGACAGACAGACAGACAGACAGACAGACAGACAGACAGACAGACAGACAGACAGACAGACAGACAGACAGACAGACAGACAGACAGACAGACAGACACACACACACACACACACACACACACACACACACGTACACACACACACACACACACAGACACACACACAAACAAATACTACTTCTAATACAGCAGCAGCAACAGCAACAAATGTGCATTCGCAACACGGTGCTCATGACGACGCTGCTGCTGCTGTTGCTGACGATGACAATGATGATGATCGTCGTCATCTGTTAGAAATGCTATATACGGCGATATGCAGCATCTTGACGTATACAGCTTACGGTGAGTTGTATTCGGTGTAAGCTGTATACGGTTTTATAGCCAACTTATACAGCTCACGCGTAAGTTGTATACGGCGTGATCTGTATACGGTCAGTGCATACACACACACAAGCATACCATATGTCGTTTTGTTTATCTAATATGTTATTTACTCTGTTTATGTATTGTGTATTTTCTGTCAGTTTTATGAATTTATTTTGCAATTATTTCAGCAACTTATATATTTTTGAAGAAATGTGTGTATGTGATAAACATTTATAATTGAATGCATATTTACAGTTCATTAGTGTTTGATGTTTGAAAGTAATCTACATTGAAATTAAATACAATGCCACGTTTGATCAAGTTTCAAACACTGTTGTACACAATCCTCAAACCATGTCCTTTCTGTTTTATGTTACTGAAATTGAAATTAATCATCCAGGGAAATGCTGAGCTTTAAGATGATAAAATTAAAGATTTTTAGAACATTTTATTAGTGAAAATCAAATATAACGTTGTTCTGGGAGTCATCCGACAAAATTATTAGCTGGATATCTTATCATAAAAGTGTGAGATGTGAACTGTATAGTACATATACCGTGAGTGACAAGTTTATTATACGTAACTACAGCGATCCATTCGGTAAAACTGTTGCAAAAGGTCACTCATTCGTCACTCTTATAGTGCATCCAGCGACCATACAACCATCACACATTCTTGCAAGCCATGTCTTGGTTATTAATTTCCATCTATTCGTAAGCGAATCAAGTTCGCTGAGAGTGCAGTAATTGTTAGCTTATGAGCGACGCTCGGCTACACACAAACATTGTGGCCTACACATTTAATTTAAGGAAAAGCCAAATTTAAAGTATAGTCCGACAACATTGACCTGGATTCATGAATATTCCGTTCGTTTCGGTAACCTTTTATCGGAAAACTGTTCACAAGCGATCTTTCGTAACAGTTCAATACACTACATGTGAGTTTAAATTAATTTAGCATATGATTTTCGACGTAGAATTAAATGGTCGAGTGGTTAAGGCAGTAGCTTACGGATTCTGGGGTTTCAGGGTTCAAATGCGTGTTCTTAACATTTTTATTGGATTTCGAGTACAACAATTATTAGCACGCATTTTACGTGTGTTTCCATCTATTGTCCTCTTATTGTATTGTACCATAAATACATTAAATAATGTTCGAAACTTATATTCGTTTTTTTTATTGTTCAAACAAAACATTGAATAATATCCCAAAGACAAAACAAATTAAAAATAAAATATGATATCGGGCAGCAATAACAGCTGCAACGACATTTTTCTTATATTGCCTTGAAATAAAAACGAATGAAATCCTGATTTTTACACCATTACCTCTTAATAGTAAGCGAGCACTCTACTATAAGGTTATCGTTCCAGACAACAGTATATGCGACACAATACTATCTAACGAGCATAGTGTTTACAATACATACCCGAGTACTACGACGAAAATCTACGAAACCATACGGAAACGAATGAGTGCCAGGTAGATATGGTCGGACTATACAGGTATTTAGGCTCTGCTATTTAAAAACTACAAAACTGTGTTTACAACTATACATGTAAACAGATGTAGGGCAACGTACGTATACAACTGTTCACCGATTTTGTGAAAGACATGTTTTAACTAACTGAAACAAGTATGTTCACAATGATTCATGTTGTAACATGCTTCTAGAGTTTGTATGTTTTACGTTCATAATTTGTATTTTTACAGCCCATTTCTTTAGTTATTTTTGTCAAGATAAATGCGCATTCATGTTGATGATATACGAGCAGTGGATGTTTACGAAAGTTCTACTTGTTTAAGCTAGTGAGTGTATTCAAAGTTAAACTGGCACAAGAAACGTGTACAAAATATTTGTAAAGAGGACGAATTAACACTGATTTTGTCAATGATGCAGTCATTTCTTTTTAGTTTGCAAGTAAAACAAAAACTTGTATTATCACGTTCAGTTCAATAAAGCAGCTGAACAACGCAATTCATAGAGTTCTTTTATAAAATATAAACTTTTGGAATGCATTTTATTGCGGTCACCTCCTTAAATGCTTAAATCTGTAACATAATCAACAGAGAACGAGTACTTACTTTTCTTTTTCAACGCTTCCCATTCTGTTAAACCTCCAAGGAAGTGTACACACGATTTCTTTATAAACTGTATCTGTATTTATAAACAATATCTAAACTATACCTAACCAACTACTTTAACACTGAATGCTATTTAAGTCGTACATTGTAGAGCTGCAGCCCAAGTGTAACAGTAACCACCAAAGTGTCTCTTTATATTCCTCCGGAATAGGACGGCCAGACAAGAGCAATTGTGAGATAATCGCTTGGCCGACTTTTGCGGTGACTGACTCTACGCTTTGGCAACTCCTCATCCAAAAATACATCCTGTTTCTGAATTAACACAGGATGCAGACGGCAGATTTTCCTGTGTAGATGGCGCGCAAGACGGTGCATTTCCGATTGATCTCGTAAATACGTAGATTCGTTTTTTATATTTCCAGTAGAGCACTTCAATACATCCGGAAGATTGTTGGCATTGACATATACTGGTGCAATGTCTAAAACCGCCACTGTCCTAAATCCGCCACCCCATCCAAATAAGCGTTTGTATCAGACCGATTACTTTTTTGTTGAGTTCGGTCAATCAGACGTTTTCCTTAACAATGCTGGCGAATTTTCTTCTTGATATGTTGAGTAATTCAATATTGTATTCAACTGTCTTGCCCATGACCCCTAAATGTAAATACACTGCACGGGGGGAATCTATTTCACGCCGGGCATGCGCTATTTTAAGGCCCGCATGGTATCCACGATAACATTGAATTATCATGTACTAATATTATGTCCATGTGAGCATGTGCAACATAAAAAAACACCAAGTATTTATTTGCAATGAATACATTTAAATGCGGAAAACTGCATATTAAGCACGCACATGCACATTTCAGATAAGTCACGCTGTTAATTTCATGCCGCTCAAAAGCGCATCACTTCGTCACCCACGCAGGGTCTCAGTTTCAGAGCCATACAAATGATCTATTTTTAGAAATATAAAGAATTGTTTAAGAAAATTGAAACACGTATTAACAACAAACAGCAAACTGCTTAATAATGAAGTTTGAATTAGAACAATAATGTAGAATAAGCTTGACACGGTTCCTGGTCTACGAGTTTTCACCAAGCGTATTTGGATGACCATGATTACAAAAAACACACTTGAAAATGATCTCCGAAAAAACAAAACAGTTTTTTTTGTTTAAAACTCAATAGAAATTGATTAAACAAGAAATGTCTTTTAAACAGACAATCGGCGTTGAAATTAATATTGAGATGTCATTTAAGAACTACCTAAACAGAGGGCCAAGATGATCGGTTACGTGACTTCTCAGACCCCAGATTGTTTGGTCCCCACCAATATTAGGAGACTTATTGGACCCCAGATTTTTCGGACGCTATAAGAAAACTTCTCGGCCCCAAAAGTTAATTTGAGATAAATTTATTAATTTGAAAATTAAATAAAATTATCATTAATATCTATGCTGTGAATAAACCAACCATACAGCTCCATGTTTCCACCAGTGATATATGGATAGCCAAAATAATTTAGGTTAACAAAATTGTTTTCTGAATTTGTCCAGCCAGTTTAACAAATTAACAATGTAAGAACATAATTTCGGGAATGAATTTAAATTATTATGTATCAGACGAGTCTATATAGTTATTTATAGTACCGGTAATATACTATTCATGTTAGTTATCTAATATAATAACGATTTGAAGACAAATAAGCATTAATACCGTGTATCCCAATAAAAATCAATAGTCAGGGAACTTTCAGCGAGTTTTGAAATGTTAAGACTTTATTTTTGATAACGCAACCATAAAAATTCATTAGACTATGACGATTTGAAATTATTTGAAACTATTGAAACGCGCTTAAAGATGGCTTGTAAAAAGATAACAAAGAATTTTACGAAATTGTGGCCTGTTCTCTCGTATACATCATTCAAGTGATTGAGCAAGTTATGGCTTTTCGTTTTAAAATTATAAAGACGTCTACGTTATTTTGGCTGTTTTAATCTTCAGCAAGCACATACAGCAATAATAAGCCTAATAACTACAAACATTTTAGAGAATAGTAAGTATTCAAGTAAAACTATTTTAGTTGCATAATTATGTACAATATATAATAAGCGTTAAGACAGTAATATTTACTATTGAATTCAAGAGGTATAATGCACAGGCAAAGTGATATTGTATATGTGAACGTGTTCTTACCTTTACATTTTGCCACTTAGTTAAAAGTGGCACACAAATATTCCAACGCAGTTTCTGCTACTCTGTAAAATACACTCCCTGTAACACCAATGTATAAATCACATTCATTCCAGAGGTAGCCAGTAGTTGGGAGCACCGGGCACGAACAAGTTTGGTTTATCTAGCAACACTTAGAAGTGACCTACCAGCCTGCTACACTGATATAGAGAGACAAACATGTCTCTAGACCGAGAAAGCACGGGCTTATCGTGCAGGAGAGAAATAGATAACCTCCCAGATTAACAGCAGACGAACGAATTTCATATGTAAACTTCTCCTAGATTCTACTAAACAGAAACAATATTTTAATGTTATAGTTTACAGAGCAGATATTTATTGGTCTGGTGAATATGATAGGAAGAGCAATTTTTACTTGCACCAATTACCACAGTTATCCATTTCATGCGTTCAATTTATTCATTTAAAGTTTTGAGAATGCGTTAATACTGGCTGTATATCAACCTTGAGCTACAAATGTGCGTATTCTCTCCAGCTTAATATTACTTGAATGTACTGATTACGATATAAAACATATGGACCTCGAATACCAATGATTGGCCTTGGAAATAACTCTCACGAGTTTGTTTTGAAACCCCCGTGTACAACACGGAGTTTTGTGGGGGATATGTCTCAATGATTCGGAAAGGTCAACATTTTCAGTAAATGTATTTTAAATATGTCGGTATGTTCTTTTACTAGCCTATAATATGCGGAGTCTAATTCCGCATGTATACTAACCCTGGCTGACCTTGTGTCATTGTTTACGCTATCAAGGATTTTTAGACTGTTGGCGGAAGCCAACGTTTTTTTTTTGAGAAGGTAATTATCAAAACAGGTATCGCGGAAAACTAATTCCTTTATATGCAGGGTACGAGTCAGTAAATCAAAACCTTAAAGGGTTCTTTTTCAAAGCATGTTGATTGTTCGTTATTGTTTTCATCGGATCTAGTTCTTGTCATCTCTAAATTTATATATTGATAGTATTTAACAGACCAGTGACTGAGCCCTCTGATAGCAAGGAATGTGTATGTGTATTTCGAAGTTTTTGAGGTCCTTCCGCGCCTGAGGCTGCATTATGTGAGGACCCGGAGTTTGTCCCAGCACTCCTGCCTAATTAACTTAATAGAGACTCACGAAAGTTGGGACGAATTTTGAATCATAGCTGCAATTTCCAGCTATTCATTATTTACTAAAAGATATTTTAATTGTGGTGTGGTCTTGTGCTGTGCGGGGGAGGGGGGGGGGGCAAACCGGAGCACCCGGAGAAACCCCACCTGTCCGGTATGGTCACCACCAACCAAACTCACATGCGCCGGTAGTGGGAATCGAAGCCGGGGCGCCTAGGTGAGAAGCGAGTGTGCCAACCACTGCGCTAGCCGGACAGCCCAGGAAGGACTTGTTTCGCGGTTCTGATTATCCGTGTGATCAGTGATCTCCCCTGTTCCACGATATTGACAGCAGTGAAGCAGGGAACGTAACTGTGCAATTGCCATCTCCCAAGCGATACATGCTTTCGATTTGCGGTACTAAAGACTCTGGCTATCGCCACAGTCTAAAAACAACACATTGTGATTCTTTGCTGTGGAACCACGTGTTATCAATCAAATAACCATACACACGTATATATTTTGGCAATGATGTCGAAGTAAAGTTTAAGAAAGGCATTGACTGAAAGAACCAGAACTATTCTAAACATGACTAATCCGATTCTACCAGGTGCTTTAAAATACAAACGACAATGACAACTTCCAGCGTACGTATATAGCATGCCCGTTTGTTGTTGTAATACTGTATGTGTATGCATGGGCATCAAGCCTAATAAAAACTGTATCTGACAACAGCTATATTCAGTGACATTTACTGGTAAACACGCTGCCAATACAACTCTCACAGTGGGTTTATTTACAGCTAAAATGCACAAGTCCAGACTGCAGTTGTTATGACAACAGGATAGTTATGGTGTTTAATTGATTTGCGCGGCATTGTAACGGGTCTGGGTATGAAGAAAGTGTATCAATTCATCAATTTACAAGTGTTTTAAAACAATGAAAGGTAACAAAACAATCTAAATTGGGAAAACACAATTCTTTTGCTGCCGCTTATGTTCATGTTACACATATCATTTCGAAACACTGCATGCACCTTGAAAGAGCGATTTTGCATATTTTCGACAAAACATTTCCAATAAAAACTGTTGGTGTTGCAAACCAAATTTGCAACACCAACTGCCGTCTTTCCAACATTCAAGATCCAATTACTGCTGCTGCATCGGAAGGACCTGATTAGTGTTGTCAGTACCTTTCAGACATATACTGCAATATTTATGTAAAATTGTACCAATATTTAAAACATGTTTTGCCATACAACTTTATAAAATAAATTTGTTCCACAAATAGTCCTGTGTTTGTAAATACCACAAAGTCACACCAATTCGCCCCAGCAAGTGGCCTTTAACCAATTATCTGGTAATAATAATTATTACTTTTTAATGTAGCTGTCCATGTATGATTTCGAAGCAGAAGTCGTAATTATTTGCTGCTTCTGTTGGAGTCAGATTCCTATGCATTTAGGGACACTTTATAATTTCGTAATGTTTTGTAAAGTCTGTAATAATCATAACTTTCCATCTTCGGATGCGCCTAGGTATCCACAGCACGGGTTGATTAATAAGCCGGTTTGAAATACCGTGACATTGTGCACATTTCCTTGTTCATTTTCTTGGTATACATTTTATGACAAGTGTCCTCTCTGTCAGTGACATGAGAAATGGATTATAAACTAGTAAATGTTTTAGTTTCTTACGTATGTCTCACTTGGTGCACTTTTTCGGTTCATTATGTCTCCAAACCTTGATGCTGTCCGTCTGTTTTGCGCATGTCATGCAGTAGTTGTGTCAGTGCTTGATCAATAGTTGATTGTTTTATTGCTTTCAATTTTCTATTGGAAACTGTCAGTGAAGTAAGAAAGTCCCTGCTGGGAGTGTCCACGTTATTAACATCTTATATTCTAATTTGGCTGTGGAATGGGGATTTCAGAAAAAAATCAAAGATTCTTCTAATATGATGTCTGCGGTGGTAAGTAGGTAAGCTGTAAATTCCTTGTTTGAGCTGTGATAGTCACTCAACTGGTAGCATAGTAGTGTGCCAATAGGAATTTAACCAAATACAGTAAGGTGTAATTTACATCTGATACCTGTCCCTTTGACAAATAATTAATTTGGATTTCTTCCACTAAGGACAGCTTCAGTGACTGCTTCAATATCTTCCGTCGATGCGGATTTTCTTCTCTTTTTTTTAATTCTGTCATCGTACAAAAAGCATTGTACTGCTTCCCGTTTCCGAAGTTGTATGTCAGTTGTAGCATCCTAAAAGTCAACTTCATCGCAGGTTTAGGTTTATGTTTTGTCTCCCCTGGTCTTATACCACACTTGCCCTACCTCCGTACAAGACATGTCTGCTGGTATTTCTAACATTTTTTTGCTGACCGGTCACCAAATGGTTAGCTGTGTAGAGGAGGGCAATCAGATGGTTACGTTCGCCTCAAGACCTGTAAATATGGGTGAAGATGTTGTTTAAATATACTAATGCATTTAAATATAATTATATCATGAATATATTTTTCAGATTAATGTCTTAGCTGTTGTAATATATACACTATGTATAATATTAACGTCATTTTGTATAAAAACGATCAATGTTAAATAACTATTAATGTTATTACATACCACGCCCTACTGCTTCATTGTTCACTGACGATTGCCCGTCTGACAAATAAATTGCCGTTGACAATTTATGTGATTGCTCATTTTTTCTTTGACTTCTCCAACACTGTGCTTTAATGTAAAAGTGGTCAACTGTCTTACAAGCAAATGCTTCGTGTTTGTAACTTTTCACAAAGAAATTATACCCTTTATTGAACGCTCTATTTTGTTTTATGTAGTCTTCAATTTAATTTGAATTATAGAGAATAACTTGGGAATCTAGTCCACTCTCCAGAACTTTAAGATGCCATTTCAACTTTAGTTTTAGATCCAATTGCAGAGCACTAATGCACAAAGAATTGAATAGTAAATGTGTGTTACAAATTCATTTTGGTGTGCTAATTGCTAATTTATTAGGATCTTTATCTGGACGTATCAGTGCTGATAACCAGCAAAGCCTTCACATGAAAACTGGTCAGTGTATTGCTATTGTAAACACAGAGTTCAGCTGCAAGATAGCATGTTACCTAGAACAGACCACGTGACCGCTTGTGGATATGGTCTTTACAATAAATTATCACGATCCGACTTTATCAGAGACAGCCAGACGCATGCTTTATAAACATCAAAGAGAAGGGAAGGGTCTGTTTTCCATTGACCTTTTCGACATTCCAATAAAGGGACATCACTCTGCGTAGGAGATTGAGGCCAGGGGGGTTCCTACTGATTAGGCTACGTCTGCATATTCTGATACTTGTTATCGATGGAGCATTTTTGCTCATTTAACTATATGACTGGAAGAGAAAACTATTACTTGTTGTAGAGAAATATATGTAAGTCGGCTTTTATACATATTTATGCTTTATATGCACTTTGTTATGTTTTAAACAGGTTAACATTTAACATTTCAAACGTGGGTGGGGTATGGGAAGATCGTAAAACTAAGCCTAAGGCAACAGATCTTATTTTGGCATTGGATTTAATACCTTCTTTCAAATAGGTTATGAAATAAGAAAGAGAACGCCTGTATATATATTTTTATGCACGTTATGTTTACCCATAAAAGTTAAATGTGGCATCCGTTTTTGTCAATGGAAACAGTATGCTAGAGTAGGCATTATTTAGTTTTAAAGTATATAAACTAGGAATTTCATGGAGTAGCCAGTTGTGTGGTTATATAACAGTACATCTTTGCAATAATAAATAAATAATTATATATTAATTGATCTTTATTTGTTTCCGGTAACTATCACAAACAAAATCTGGGACGTCTCACCCTGAATGATGATTTTCCAGGGGATTATTCACCTGATTGTAGTATTCCTTCTTGAATTAGCATACAGTATTGCGACACTCAAGAGCACTACTGTAGTTACATGTATTAATTTTTTTTTATAAATATTATGTAATGTGTGTCCAAGTAAAATAATAGAATTGATTGTCCAACTTCAATTGAATATTTTTAAATAATAATGTTAATGAATAGCTGATATCTTTACAGATGGTTGTTGTAGGATTGTCATAAGTATTTAGTAATCACACATCTGTGAGCATACAAAGTTCCAAGTCAAAACATCATCGGGCAAAACATCCATTGGGGTGAAACATTTCGGAACCCGCAGACAGTGGAAAAGCGACACATTGGTGACATGAATAATTTTCTTCGTCAATTCAGTCTGCCCGGGTTTATGATGACCTTTGACCGCTTTGTGATTTGTGTGACAAACCACCGTGGGAAGTAGCTGTATATATGCTATAGAAAAAAATGTTCATTGTGACATTGGAACCAGCATTAACTGTGACTGTCCAAGTTGCTGTTCAAAATAGGTACATTGTAAGTGACAAGGGTATCAGCCCAACACAATAGCTGGTGATGAACCTGCCTGGTTTTGACTGAACTGTACTTAAACTTGTGAAAAAGTGACGAAGTATTGGTTCT
Source organism: Congeria kusceri (assembly GCA_027627225.1). Lineage (NCBI taxonomy): Eukaryota > Metazoa > Mollusca > Bivalvia > Myida > Dreissenidae > Congeria > Congeria kusceri. Next base: position 48,876,829 of record CM051030.1, read on the forward strand.
ACACAGGAATATACTAATTAAAAGATTTCCATGCTTTGAGCATTACTTATGTATTTGTTGATACTTTTTCAGTATAATTGATAATGTTACGTAATTTTGTTTAACTGTGTGCTGTGGATGTGATTTTGAAATGCTTTATATTTATTGCTGACAATTAAAAGAGAATACATGGACATTTTTTCTTGTTGTGTTATTGATTAAGTGAAGATAATTAAGCTGCATATACTCCTTATGATGGTACTAGTAGGAAACGGGTCTATTATTTGGAACTGCAGGACTCATCCTGCATATATTGCAGCCAGATCTACTACAATTACAGACTTTGATGTAAGTTTGTGTGTTGCTTTTTGTATTTTTTTTTGCTGTATTCAACAATATTTCAGTCATTTAACGATGGTCAGCTAACCTACTCACTTTTCCTGGGCAAGCTTAGCAGTATACACACTTGAATGCCAGTAACTTCTGCCCTACTTGAATCAGAGGTAGGCCGTAGAAATTATTTTACGACCAATTCCACACAAGTTATGTGGCTGCAGCTGGCGCTCGAACTCGCGAACACCCAGATTGACAGTCCAGCTCTCTACCAACTGAGCTAGCTGGGCCTGGCTTTGTAATCGGATTGCAATTGTCAAAACCATATACAAAATTATATATACATTAAATTAATATATCGGTGAGAAACCCCACTCACCAAATCAAATAACACTAATCTTCTGGGTCTATGAAAATGTACTAAATGTTGTAGGCTATTTTTTTTACACATTTAGTACTAAGTAAATCAGTTAATGTGTAACAAAATATACCAATTAAATGTTTTACAAATAGGTGGGTGGGGTTTGTCAAGTGGCATGTCAAAAGAGTTTGTATGATTTACTTTTAACCGTAGGTCTGGTGTGGTGTTCCTTTTTCAGTTTTGCCTATTTTGACACACTACTCGTGTGATCATAAATACTGTTTATTAATTCATACGTCTTCACAATAACGTTAATTGTTTTATTTGAGTTTTAATAGCAGTTTTATGTGAAACTGCATCAAGAGCTGATCGATGTTTACTTTAGAGCGAGAACACGGAACCCCCCTGACCTCAAAATCTCGCGTTATCTCGCCAGTCTCGTTACGCGTGATTTGACAATGTCCAAATCGTGAATGTTCTACAGTCGTATTTATGTAATCTAATACGATACGCGCAGCTTAAATCCACGTGTATGATTTGCATACAAATTATGCACCTATAAATATTTTCCCCCAGGGGGGAAGCAGGGAGTTTAGACTGAAAGCAATTACCGACATACACGCCGAATGATTCCGGGTCCCGGGAAATAGACTTTGGTCGGATTTTAGATCCCAGATATATTGGCCCCCGGGCCATTTGATACACCAATTAAGCATCCCATATTGAGGGGATGTAGACAAAAATGCTTGGCTCTAGGGTGGGGAATTAGATCCCCCAAACTACAATTAGTCAAATTCCCCTGGGATGCCCGCCGCTCCCCTCTCGGGGGAAAATATTAATAGGTGCATTAACACCAGATACAGTTACGATTATCATAAAGCATGATTACGAATTACTTGTTAAATGTTAAATATAAAGTTCAGCCTACTGTTAGAACTCAGTGTGTCAAACTTTTCACGCGGATTGTGCTTCTTAAAACAGAAAACAATTTGCAGTTTAGGAGTTTGATTTTTCGTTCAGTCATCATTTTTAACACGAAGCACAACATTTGATAGCACTACTCTATAATTATAAGAATACATAAGTAAAAACTACATACACGCATTTTAGAAGCCCGTTCGTTCGTGATATCCGAAATGTCATGTTTCACGTTACAACAGGCTGCTTGTTACACCAATTAGCCAGTAAACTTCGCTGCGCATTCAGTCAGATTGCTTGTTATGAGGGCGATCACATTTCTAATGGTCGACGATGTTAGGTTGTTTATGTGTGTGTAGTACATTTTTATCGAGTGCACCGGGATTCTCTCCCATATGGCCATCGCCCCCAGAAGACTTGTTAGTTGGTTACGGGGGATAGTGCAAGATACAGGAGACACCCCGTTCCAGAGGCGACCCTGGGTCTTTTAGTGCCCGGTGTGAAGCACCTAGTACACTGCACCTCGGTTTTACGTCTCATGCGAAAGACGAGTTAGAAGGTTAGGGTGTGGCGGGGGCTCGAACATGCGACCCCTGGGTTGTGAAGCCAGTGCGTTACCACTAGACCACGGATCCGCCACATTCGGAGTTATGATGAGTGGGCTTATTTACCCTCGGGACTTCGGTTAAAAACCATTGCCCGAGCACACTGCTTAACATATAAAACTCTGCTTGATAAAATACTAAAACAACCCTTCTTCAAAGGGTGTTACAATAAAATCTTTGCAGTGTGGGTGCGGTGCTTTAATAAAAATCTAGTCGCAAAAATCTATTTTACTGTTAAAAGTCTTTGACAATATAGTCATTACTCCAAGAAGCACTGTAATTGAATAATTCTTGGAAAATATTGATAGAAGCGTTAATATATACATTGGAAAAATAATATAGCAGTAAAATGCACTGGTTGACCTTTGCGAAGAATTCAGAGCGTGGGAAAATAAATTTGCATATAAAATAGGACGCTCAAAAACGGATAGTAATTGAACCAATGGAATTAACTGTTTAGAAGGGGGTGTGACCAATCGGTGTCGAGCGCTAAATTTAGATTTGCAAAGGAAAGTATTTTTAATCAAAGCTCTGCTAGGTTAAAATATGCAGAGTTAAAAAGTGATATAATTGTATAAATTTTAGGAATTATGTCTGAAATGGAAGTGACATAATAATATTTGGAGTATTATGTCTCTATAAAAGTGACATAATTATTTAAATTTGAGGAATGTAAAAATAATTAGTATTTTAATTTTATTTATTTATTGTTTCCTTTGCAGTTGATACCTAGATAGAGAGAAAGAGAGAGAATAGCCCAACCTGATAAGATTTAATGATGGGAAACATATAGTTTTATATGAGCCATCATATTTCTAGACCCATTTTCCAGCATATGCTGTAATGGGGTTGTTGGAGTCTTTGTAACTTAGAGATCTGGAACAAATATATGGTTTAATAACCATATAAACATAAGAAAATTGGAGGAAGATACAGGCACAATAGTACCGGTTGTGTATTTAGGGTAAATTAATGAATACTTTAATATTTAACCAGATCTCTAAGTGGTTCAACATAGCTTTTAAAGAATGGATGTGATATTGTCAAGTCAATGTTACATTTAAATGCTGTCAATATATGGAAAGGCGGAATTTTGTCAATAAAATAATTTAAAAGGGGGTCATAATAATAAATATACCCTGAATGTAATGGGTATTTCAGCTTAATACAGTGAATGGGTGGTATTTAGGATTTTTTTACCTTTTCAAGTTAAATGTTGAGTAAAAATACTCTTGAAATTGAATAAAATGAGTGAAGGTTCATCCACTGATGGAATGTGGATGCTGTTTATTTAAGAGAAGGGCTTGCATAGGCAAGTTAGTTATGCATTTAATTAGTTATAGATAATAGACAATTATGAGATAGGTGGTTAGCTTATGTTGAACACTTGCAGACAGGGAATATAGCAAGGTGCTCCAACTTGAGACCCTGTCTGTTTAAATCTAATGAGGGTTGGGCTATTTTAAAATGATAATTTCCCCCCCAGGGTGGCGTTAAAACAATAGTTAAAAACTGCATATATATAAATTTACATAAATTGCAGCAAGATAGGCTGCTGGTGACAAAACGGTTACCTAGATAGGGCCACTTAAAACAATATGTTAAGAAAATAACACTATATACAGTTAAGAATTAACACAACTGGAACATTATTTTTAATATGTACAGTTCTACATGTATTGTTCATTTTATATACAGGAATTTAAGGAACTAGAACATTATTTATAACATGTACAATTCTACATATATTGTACATGAAGAATAAAAGAAACGAGAAGCCGCCCAGGGGGGGATAAGATGAAATATACGAAGTGTAGGGTGGTCCGCCAGCAGGGGTTGGTTTCTGTGAATTTGGGTGGGTAAAGGAAGTATAATTGGACTGGTATGGATGTTTGAATTTGGTGTAGTCCTTTGGACCAGAGGGAGTGCACGGCAAGATTAAATAACTTAAAAATGGAGCAAAAGGTTGCGAAAAGGATTAAAATCTTAAGAGATTGAATACTATGGGAGTGAAATTGTACCAATTTGGTAAAATTGTTAGTAAATAAAACAGGATTATTATAATCCCTGATAAAAGACTTGCACAAGGCCATATCAAGATGTTAAAATGGATATAGTATATAAAATACAGCATTAAGCACTGTACTTATCACAGTATTGATGATTTCTAAAATTCCAATACCTATCTTTGGTAATTGGCCTTGATATGACCGACTGCAAATAAATGCAAGGAAAAAGGATCCTTGCACCGTGCACTCCAATCCGGCGTGGTTCTTAGAGGATGTTTGAAATTGAAGGTGTCCAAGGGGTGAGGAGGGGCTGCAATGCAGTCAAATATACCCAGAAAAATGGAAGGCCCCGTCCTTTCCAGATATTAAAAACTGCAGTAAAAAGGTTTTTATTAAGACACTGAAGAATGTAAGGGTGGACTAACGTCATACTCTCATAATAAATGGTTTTAAAATAAGGAATACCAGGTCAATACCATTGACCTGATTTAGAAAGGGCAGGGAATTTCATAGTTCATAAAAGGTTATATAGTAAAAAACAGTTATAATAACTGTCAAGTAGTTGGTTGGGTTTTGACTGCTCCTTCCCACCCCTATAGACCTAAATTTTGTCAGTGATCTGACAGTCTGTGAGGAAGGTTGACAGGGCAGAGAAGACCGGACCCCTGGCCGCTCCCTTGGGGTCTAGCACGTTGTTAAGGTTTAAAACTAGTCCATGGGAGTGCAATGCGGCCCTGAGCCGGTCTCTCTGCCCTGCGTAGGTGTTGCACTGTAGCAGCAGGTGGGCTGCCGTGAAGGGCTCCCGGCACCGTGGACACCCAGGGTCCAGCCCAAGGACATACTTTCCCCTGTCACCGGGTAGGAGAGTAGTTCCCATCCTCAGGCGCGTGACGGCTCTATCAAGCTTAAAGCCTGGCGAGTACTTGTCAGGCGGCCTGAGGGTCCTCGTGGGTCTGTGGAAAGTATGTCGGTAGGCAGACACATTGGGAGCCCAGAGATTCCACTCACCGAGGACAAATTTCTTTGCCAGTGAGTAGATCTCAGTCGGCGCCAGGGACTCCCCCACATCAACAGCCCCCCTCCTGAGACCCTCCTTAGCCCCCCTGTCCGCCTGTTCGGAGTTACCCGAGGGACTTCGGTTATAAACCATTGCCCGAGCACTGTCCTAATGGTAGAATCCAATCAGATTATAAAGAAATATAAGGTATGATTTGATTGGTTGGCGGGTATTTTTCGGGAACCGCAGCCACATCGAGGCTATTTCGATCAACAACAACAACAACAATCCAAAAAACAACATCTTCCCCTGAAGACCAAAGAGATGAGGAAAACACAACCGATTTTCCTTTCCGATCATATACCAGTCATCAAGTGAAAAGTCAAACTGTATGGTAAGTCTAAATTTATGCGAGCTGATTTGATAAGAAATGCGTTTAGCATAGGAATTATAACTCGTCGACATTTCGGACGAAATATATTCGGATAAATTTTACATCTAGTTCTAAATTCACATTTTTCAAAACGAATATGCCGTGCCGCCTTAATTTCGTGGGTCTTATTTACGATTTTGGCGCATGCGCGTTAATACATTCTGTTGTCTCACCACTGAGATGGATAAAACACAATTTGCAATGTGCTCTTTGCAAACAAAATAATTAAAATACCGATTTTTGTTGCTATTTCATGTATATGTTATGGTATTGTACCTGACCCTGCTGATCTGTATCGTCTGGAAGCTTCTCATAATTTCATGGATTCTGATTGGCTGGCCTACTTTGGTTGGGAAAGAGTGTTTACAGCAGCAATTTACTTTCACATTGTGTGTGCTAGAGCATGTGCTGAGAAGAAAACGAAAATCTTGGTGAAAACTAGTGTTTTTGAAAATTTTATCATTAAAAATACACAGTCCTTATCATATTTTTGAAAAGGTAACAATATGGGCATGACAAAATCTACACACTTTTTCAATTTTCGTTGTGCAGGTTTAAATTAAGGCTTCATTAAACTATAAATATTTATATTATGTTAGTTATTGTTCATAAATATTGAATAAATGATAAAATTGCACACAGCGATTCGTGGGTAGGAATGCTTACTCAAAGTTAACAGTATAAAAATGTCAGTCAAATTTAGAGAAGGGGCATTGTTTACATTTTTTTTACCGAAAATATCAAAATTCAAGTGAGAAAAATAAACACAAGGGAGATAATCATACACATGTGTGCAATTATCCTTGCAAAACTGTTCTAAATATACGATTTTTAGAACGAAATTTAATGAATTTAATTGCAAAATAGTTACGGGTAGTGAATTATTTGTGTATTTTATATCATACATTGGTGATTTAAATGACCAAGTCACTTACTGGTTGACATTTAATAGGATTTCCTTTTCAGATACTGCAAAAATATACATTTCACTAAACGGTTATAGTAATTTGGACAATGTTTTCGGATGCACGAGCGAAAATTCTATTAGTTTTAAACGGCCACGAAATTATGGTAACCCACGAAATTGTGGTAATTAGGCATATATCAGTGGAATTTTGAAAACCTAACTCTTGTGAAAGTTATATATATTTTGAAAATGACTTTTTTCTTAATGAAATGTTGTAATATTTTTATTTTGTTATTTGTGCATACAAAATGAAACATATATTCCATATTTTTTCATCACCGATATGCATTTTGAAAAAAACAAAGGCTAGCCTAGGTCCATTAAGCCTCAGGGACAGTAATCTCACAGTATAAATAGATTTATACACGACGCACAAATATTCCAAATTCGCATTAAATTTAAGCTTCTACATAAAATTGTGACCACTCTGAAGACTGGTAACAATATGCAAAATTAACAGCGCTAGACAAAAACTCAGTCAATAAGATTAATGGCTGCAGATAGCCACAGGGTGTTAAAAACAAGGACAAAAGCCCACTCATTGTTTTTCACACCCCGAACATTATCCCGCTTGTTCAAATAAAACCCACACAATTGTTAACTGATGATAAATTTAAAAGTATGAAGTATATGACTAAAGTATTTTGAATTTGGAATTCCAATCATTGTTAATTAGGACTTAGTACCAAATTCCAAATACTTTTTGTAAATTCAACAAACGGGCAGTTTTCAAAATTACTCGCTGGCTAAAGTTTGGGGCGTGAAAAACAATGAGCAGGCTTTTGTCTGGATACCAGGGTGATAATCACACTCAATGGATATTGTTTTTGATTGCACACCTAACGTCAGGGTAATGAAAGGCAACTATAATTCTCTTCCTTCAGTTAAAACTATTATTAGCGTTGCATTCCCAACGTTTCCTCCTGAACCAAACGTATCGAGCATAATGATTTTTTACCAGAAAAGATCTTTATGAATTATTACTTATATGAATGAGTCAAGAAATCTTAAAGGGACCTAATAACACTAAACAGGTTGTTAAATTGACACAATTTTCAATTGTTTGTGTTCCAGAGAAACAGAATAATGCCTGACAGAGTAATTTATTGGAAATAATGTGTCATAAAGGAATAAACATGATTTTTATTGATAAAATTGAGAAGAATTTGTAATGGTTTTCGGTGATATTATTAACAACACATGTATTTACATACATTGTAAAAATACACGTTAATGAATCCAAACAATTACATGTAAATCCAAATAAGTTTATTTTGCTGAATCAGCCACCATTCTGAATGGTGATAGATCTTTGATCCATAGGTAGAAGGTTCAAGCCCTCGGCTGAGGCGCTTGTTTTTTGTTGGTATGCTCTCCATGGGGGGGTGGAGGGACATATGCCTGTAGTCGCTGCTTTTCAGTCCAAATTCTAATTTTCAATTCGATGTCAGATGCTCTTCCCCATAGATTTTATCCATTACACTCCACCGTGGTTGCCCTTTCATCCAATTGGTACTTCGTTTCCACATGAGATCTCAGGAACTTGTTACTCAAATTCAATGAAACATTATATGCAGCACTATTAAGAGGACATGGGAATATTTTATGCCATTGAATTTTCAGAGAGTTATTAGCCTTTAATTATAAATTGGCTTTTTTGTTTGCTTTCACTTGTCCAAGGATGGAGGGTTTTTTCGAGCCCGCCTGTGGTGAGCTCGACTTAGTTGTCACAATGTCGGTTTGGTGTATGTGCGTCAGTGCGTGAGTCCGTCAGATATTGTCCGGACTGTAATTTTTAAAATAACTTGCCACAAATGTTCACCATGTGGAGACGGCGTGTCGCGCGCAAGACCTGTGCCCCTAGGTCGTAGGTCAAGGTCACACTTAGAGGTCAAAGGTCAAATATGGGCATAATACAGCTTGTCTGGACTGTAACTTCATCATTCATCTGGCAATTTTAAAATAACTTGCCACAAATGTTCATGCGCAACACCTGTATCCCTAGCTCAAAGGTCAATGTCACACTTAGAGGTCAGAGGTCAAGTATGGGCATAATACAGTTTGTCCGGACTGCATCATTCATCAGGGAATTTCAAAATAACTTGCTACAAATGTTCACCATGTGGAGACGCCATGTCGCGCGCAAGACCTGTGTCTCCAGCACAAAGGTCAAGGTAACACTTAAGAGGTCAAAGGTCAAATATGGGCATAATGCAGCTTGTCCAGACTGTAATGTCAAGGTAACAGAGGTCAAAGGTCAAATATGGCCATAATACAGCTTGTATGGACTGTAATTTCATCAGTCATTAGGGAATTTTAAAATGACTTGCCACAAATGTTCACATGGAAACAGCATTTCGCATGCAAGACCTGTGTCCCTAGATCAAAGGTCAAGGTCACACATCGAGGTTAAATGTCAAATCTGGGTATAATACAGCTTGCCCGGACTGTTATTTCATAAATCATCAGACAATTTAAAATAACTTACCACAAATGTTCACCATGTGGAGACGGCGTGTCACACGCAATACCGTGTCCCTGGCTCAAAGGTCAAGGTCACACTTAGAGGGCAAAGGAGAAGGTCTGCTTGTTAGAAAATGTGATTTTAAATAATTACAATACAAGTTGCTTTCTTGACAACGGGCATGACATGTTGCCAACAGGTATCTAGTTTAATTAATTGGCACATAGTAAAATAATAGAATTGATTGTCCAACTTCAATTGAATATTTTTAAATAATAATGTTAATGAATAGCTGATATCTTTACAGATGGTTGTTGTAGGATTGTCATAAGTATTTAGTAATCACACATCTGTGAGCATACAAAGTTCCAAGTCAAAACATCATCGGGCAAAACATCCATTGGGGTGAAACATTTCGGAACCCGCAGACAGTGGAAAAGCGACACATTGGTGACATGAATAATTTTCTTCGTCAATTCAGTCTGCCCGGGTTTATGATGACCTTTGACCGCTTTGTGATTTGTGTGACAAACCACCGTGGGAAGTAGCTGTATATATGCTATAGAAAAAAATGTTCATTGTGACATTGGAACCAGCATTAACTGTGACTGTCCAAGTTGCTGTTCAAAATAGGTACATTGTAAGTGACAAGGGTATCAGCCCAACACAATAGCTGGTGATGAACCTGCCTGGTTTTGACTGAACTGTACTTAAACTTGTGAAAAAGTGACGAAGTATTGGTTCTACACAGGAATATACTAATTAAAAGATTTCCATGCTTTGAGCATTACTTATGTATTTGTTGATACTTTTTCAGTATAATTGATAATGTTACGTAATTTTGTTTAACTGTGTGCTGTGGATGTGATTTTGAAATGCTTTATATTTATTGCTGACAATTAAAAGAGAATACATGGACATTTTTTCTTGTTGTGTTATTGATTAAGTGAAGATAATTAAGCTGCATATACTCCTTATGATGGTACTAGTAGGAAACGGGTCTATTATTTGGAACTGCAGGACTCATCCTGCATATATTGCAGCCAGATCTACTACAATTACAGACTTTGATGTAAGTTTGTGTGTTGCTTTTTGTATTTTTTTTTGCTGTATTCAACAATATTTCAGTCATTTAACGATGGTCAGCTAACCTACTCACTTTTCCTGGGCAAGCTTAGCAGTATACACACTTGAATGCCAGTAACTTCTGCCCTACTTGAATCAGAGGTAGGCCGTAGAAATTATTTTACGACCAATTCCACACAAGTTATGTGGCTGCAGCTGGCGCTCGAACTCGCGAACACCCAGATTGACAGTCCAGCTCTCTACCAACTGAGCTAGCTGGGCCTGGCTTTGTAATCGGATTGCAATTGTCAAAACCATATACAAAATTATATATACATTAAATTAATATATCGGTGAGAAACCCCACTCACCAAATCAAATAACACTAATCTTCTGGGTCTATGAAAATGTACTAAATGTTGTAGGCTATTTTTTTTACACATTTAGTACTAAGTAAATCAGTTAATGTGTAACAAAATATACCAATTAAATGTTTTACAAATAGGTGGGTGGGGTTTGTCAAGTGGCATGTCAAAAGAGTTTGTATGATTTACTTTTAACCGTAGGTCTGGTGTGGTGTTCCTTTTTCAGTTTTGCCTATTTTGACACACTACTCGTGTGATCATAAATACTGTTTATTAATTCATACGTCTTCACAATAACGTTAATTGTTTTATTTGAGTTTTAATAGCAGTTTTATGTGAAACTGCATCAAGAGCTGATCGATGTTTACTTTAGAGCGAGAACACGGAACCCCCCTGACCTCAAAATCTCGCGTTATCTCGCCAGTCTCGTTACGCGTGATTTGACAATGTCCAAATCGTGAATGTTCTACAGTCGTATTTATGTAATCTAATACGATACGCGCAGCTTAAATCCACGTGTATGATTTGCATACAAATTATGCACCTATAAATATTTTCCCCCAGGGGGGAAGCAGGGAGTTTAGACTGAAAGCAATTACCGACATACACGCCGAATGATTCCGGGTCCCGGGAAATAGACTTTGGTCGGATTTTAGATCCCAGATATATTGGCCCCCGGGCCATTTGATACACCAATTAAGCATCCCATATTGAGGGGATGTAGACAAAAATGCTTGGCTCTAGGGTGGGGAATTAGATCCCCCAAACTACAATTAGTCAAATTCCCCTGGGATGCCCGCCGCTCCCCTCTCGGGGGAAAATATTAATAGGTGCATTAACACCAGATACAGTTACGATTATCATAAAGCATGATTACGAATTACTTGTTAAATGTTAAATATAAAGTTCAGCCTACTGTTAGAACTCAGTGTGTCAAACTTTTCACGCGGATTGTGCTTCTTAAAACAGAAAACAATTTGCAGTTTAGGAGTTTGATTTTTCGTTCAGTCATCATTTTTAACACGAAGCACAACATTTGATAGCACTACTCTATAATTATAAGAATACATAAGTAAAAACTACATACACGCATTTTAGAAGCCCGTTCGTTCGTGATATCCGAAATGTCATGTTTCACGTTACAACAGGCTGCTTGTTACACCAATTAGCCAGTAAACTTCGCTGCGCATTCAGTCAGATTGCTTGTTATGAGGGCGATCACATTTCTAATGGTCGACGATGTTAGGTTGTTTATGTGTGTGTAGTACATTTTTATCGAGTGCACCGGGATTCTCTCCCATATGGCCATCGCCCCCAGAAGACTTGTTAGTTGGTTACGGGGGATAGTGCAAGATACAGGAGACACCCCGTTCCAGAGGCGACCCTGGGTCTTTTAGTGCCCGGTGTGAAGCACCTAGTACACTGCACCTCGGTTTTACGTCTCATGCGAAAGACGAGTTAGAAGGTTAGGGTGTGGCGGGGGCTCGAACATGCGACCCCTGGGTTGTGAAGCCAGTGCGTTACCACTAGACCACGGATCCGCCACATTCGGAGTTATGATGAGTGGGCTTATTTACCCTCGGGACTTCGGTTAAAAACCATTGCCCGAGCACACTGCTTAACATATAAAACTCTGCTTGATAAAATACTAAAACAACCCTTCTTCAAAGGGTGTTACAATAAAATCTTTGCAGTGTGGGTGCGGTGCTTTAATAAAAATCTAGTCGCAAAAATCTATTTTACTGTTAAAAGTCTTTGACAATATAGTCATTACTCCAAGAAGCACTGTAATTGAATAATTCTTGGAAAATATTGATAGAAGCGTTAATATATACATTGGAAAAATAATATAGCAGTAAAATGCACTGGTTGACCTTTGCGAAGAATTCAGAGCGTGGGAAAATAAATTTGCATATAAAATAGGACGCTCAAAAACGGATAGTAATTGAACCAATGGAATTAACTGTTTAGAAGGGGGTGTGACCAATCGGTGTCGAGCGCTAAATTTAGATTTGCAAAGGAAAGTATTTTTAATCAAAGCTCTGCTAGGTTAAAATATGCAGAGTTAAAAAGTGATATAATTGTATAAATTTTAGGAATTATGTCTGAAATGGAAGTGACATAATAATATTTGGAGTATTATGTCTCTATAAAAGTGACATAATTATTTAAATTTGAGGAATGTAAAAATAATTAGTATTTTAATTTTATTTATTTATTGTTTCCTTTGCAGTTGATACCTAGATAGAGAGAAAGAGAGAGAATAGCCCAACCTGATAAGATTTAATGATGGGAAACATATAGTTTTATATGAGCCATCATATTTCTAGACCCATTTTCCAGCATATGCTGTAATGGGGTTGTTGGAGTCTTTGTAACTTAGAGATCTGGAACAAATATATGGTTTAATAACCATATAAACATAAGAAAATTGGAGGAAGATACAGGCACAATAGTACCGGTTGTGTATTTAGGGTAAATTAATGAATACTTTAATATTTAACCAGATCTCTAAGTGGTTCAACATAGCTTTTAAAGAATGGATGTGATATTGTCAAGTCAATGTTACATTTAAATGCTGTCAATATATGGAAAGGCGGAATTTTGTCAATAAAATAATTTAAAAGGGGGTCATAATAATAAATATACCCTGAATGTAATGGGTATTTCAGCTTAATACAGTGAATGGGTGGTATTTAGGATTTTTTTACCTTTTCAAGTTAAATGTTGAGTAAAAATACTCTTGAAATTGAATAAAATGAGTGAAGGTTCATCCACTGATGGAATGTGGATGCTGTTTATTTAAGAGAAGGGCTTGCATAGGCAAGTTAGTTATGCATTTAATTAGTTATAGATAATAGACAATTATGAGATAGGTGGTTAGCTTATGTTGAACACTTGCAGACAGGGAATATAGCAAGGTGCTCCAACTTGAGACCCTGTCTGTTTAAATCTAATGAGGGTTGGGCTATTTTAAAATGATAATTTCCCCCCCAGGGTGGCGTTAAAACAATAGTTAAAAACTGCATATATATAAATTTACATAAATTGCAGCAAGATAGGCTGCTGGTGACAAAACGGTTACCTAGATAGGGCCACTTAAAACAATATGTTAAGAAAATAACACTATATACAGTTAAGAATTAACACAACTGGAACATTATTTTTAATATGTACAGTTCTACATGTATTGTTCATTTTATATACAGGAATTTAAGGAACTAGAACATTATTTATAACATGTACAATTCTACATATATTGTACATGAAGAATAAAAGAAACGAGAAGCCGCCCAGGGGGGGATAAGATGAAATATACGAAGTGTAGGGTGGTCCGCCAGCAGGGGTTGGTTTCTGTGAATTTGGGTGGGTAAAGGAAGTATAATTGGACTGGTATGGATGTTTGAATTTGGTGTAGTCCTTTGGACCAGAGGGAGTGCACGGCAAGATTAAATAACTTAAAAATGGAGCAAAAGGTTGCGAAAAGGATTAAAATCTTAAGAGATTGAATACTATGGGAGTGAAATTGTACCAATTTGGTAAAATTGTTAGTAAATAAAACAGGATTATTATAATCCCTGATAAAAGACTTGCACAAGGCCATATCAAGATGTTAAAATGGATATAGTATATAAAATACAGCATTAAGCACTGTACTTATCACAGTATTGATGATTTCTAAAATTCCAATACCTATCTTTGGTAATTGGCCTTGATATGACCGACTGCAAATAAATGCAAGGAAAAAGGATCCTTGCACCGTGCACTCCAATCCGGCGTGGTTCTTAGAGGATGTTTGAAATTGAAGGTGTCCAAGGGGTGAGGAGGGGCTGCAATGCAGTCAAATATACCCAGAAAAATGGAAGGCCCCGTCCTTTCCAGATATTAAAAACTGCAGTAAAAAGGTTTTTATTAAGACACTGAAGAATGTAAGGGTGGACTAACGTCATACTCTCATAATAAATGGTTTTAAAATAAGGAATACCAGGTCAATACCATTGACCTGATTTAGAAAGGGCAGGGAATTTCATAGTTCATAAAAGGTTATATAGTAAAAAACAGTTATAATAACTGTCAAGTAGTTGGTTGGGTTTTGACTGCTCCTTCCCACCCCTATAGACCTAAATTTTGTCAGTGATCTGACAGTCTGTGAGGAAGGTTGACAGGGCAGAGAAGACCGGACCCCTGGCCGCTCCCTTGGGGTCTAGCACGTTGTTAAGGTTTAAAACTAGTCCATGGGAGTGCAATGCGGCCCTGAGCCGGTCTCTCTGCCCTGCGTAGGTGTTGCACTGTAGCAGCAGGTGGGCTGCCGTGAAGGGCTCCCGGCACCGTGGACACCCAGGGTCCAGCCCAAGGACATACTTTCCCCTGTCACCGGGTAGGAGAGTAGTTCCCATCCTCAGGCGCGTGACGGCTCTATCAAGCTTAAAGCCTGGCGAGTACTTGTCAGGCGGCCTGAGGGTCCTCGTGGGTCTGTGGAAAGTATGTCGGTAGGCAGACACATTGGGAGCCCAGAGATTCCACTCACCGAGGACAAATTTCTTTGCCAGTGAGTAGATCTCAGTCGGCGCCAGGGACTCCCCCACATCAACAGCCCCCCTCCTGAGACCCTCCTTAGCCCCCCTGTCCGCCTGTTCGGAGTTACCCGAGGGACTTCGGTTATAAACCATTGCCCGAGCACTGTCCTAATGGTAGAATCCAATCAGATTATAAAGAAATATAAGGTATGATTTGATTGGTTGGCGGGTATTTTTCGGGAACCGCAGCCACATCGAGGCTATTTCGATCAACAACAACAACAACAATCCAAAAAACAACATCTTCCCCTGAAGACCAAAGAGATGAGGAAAACACAACCGATTTTCCTTTCCGATCATATACCAGTCATCAAGTGAAAAGTCAAACTGTATGGTAAGTCTAAATTTATGCGAGCTGATTTGATAAGAAATGCGTTTAGCATAGGAATTATAACTCGTCGACATTTCGGACGAAATATATTCGGATAAATTTTACATCTAGTTCTAAATTCACATTTTTCAAAACGAATATGCCGTGCCGCCTTAATTTCGTGGGTCTTATTTACGATTTTGGCGCATGCGCGTTAATACATTCTGTTGTCTCACCACTGAGATGGATAAAACACAATTTGCAATGTGCTCTTTGCAAACAAAATAATTAAAATACCGATTTTTGTTGCTATTTCATGTATATGTTATGGTATTGTACCTGACCCTGCTGATCTGTATCGTCTGGAAGCTTCTCATAATTTCATGGATTCTGATTGGCTGGCCTACTTTGGTTGGGAAAGAGTGTTTACAGCAGCAATTTACTTTCACATTGTGTGTGCTAGAGCATGTGCTGAGAAGAAAACGAAAATCTTGGTGAAAACTAGTGTTTTTGAAAATTTTATCATTAAAAATACACAGTCCTTATCATATTTTTGAAAAGGTAACAATATGGGCATGACAAAATCTACACACTTTTTCAATTTTCGTTGTGCAGGTTTAAATTAAGGCTTCATTAAACTATAAATATTTATATTATGTTAGTTATTGTTCATAAATATTGAATAAATGATAAAATTGCACACAGCGATTCGTGGGTAGGAATGCTTACTCAAAGTTAACAGTATAAAAATGTCAGTCAAATTTAGAGAAGGGGCATTGTTTACATTTTTTTTACCGAAAATATCAAAATTCAAGTGAGAAAAATAAACACAAGGGAGATAATCATACACATGTGTGCAATTATCCTTGCAAAACTGTTCTAAATATACGATTTTTAGAACGAAATTTAATGAATTTAATTGCAAAATAGTTACGGGTAGTGAATTATTTGTGTATTTTATATCATACATTGGTGATTTAAATGACCAAGTCACTTACTGGTTGACATTTAATAGGATTTCCTTTTCAGATACTGCAAAAATATACATTTCACTAAACGGTTATAGTAATTTGGACAATGTTTTCGGATGCACGAGCGAAAATTCTATTAGTTTTAAACGGCCACGAAATTATGGTAACCCACGAAATTGTGGTAATTAGGCATATATCAGTGGAATTTTGAAAACCTAACTCTTGTGAAAGTTATATATATTTTGAAAATGACTTTTTTCTTAATGAAATGTTGTAATATTTTTATTTTGTTATTTGTGCATACAAAATGAAACATATATTCCATATTTTTTCATCACCGATATGCATTTTGAAAAAAACAAAGGCTAGCCTAGGTCCATTAAGCCTCAGGGACAGTAATCTCACAGTATAAATAGATTTATACACGACGCACAAATATTCCAAATTCGCATTAAATTTAAGCTTCTACATAAAATTGTGACCACTCTGAAGACTGGTAACAATATGCAAAATTAACAGCGCTAGACAAAAACTCAGTCAATAAGATTAATGGCTGCAGATAGCCACAGGGTGTTAAAAACAAGGACAAAAGCCCACTCATTGTTTTTCACACCCCGAACATTATCCCGCTTGTTCAAATAAAACCCACACAATTGTTAACTGATGATAAATTTAAAAGTATGAAGTATATGACTAAAGTATTTTGAATTTGGAATTCCAATCATTGTTAATTAGGACTTAGTACCAAATTCCAAATACTTTTTGTAAATTCAACAAACGGGCAGTTTTCAAAATTACTCGCTGGCTAAAGTTTGGGGCGTGAAAAACAATGAGCAGGCTTTTGTCTGGATACCAGGGTGATAATCACACTCAATGGATATTGTTTTTGATTGCACACCTAACGTCAGGGTAATGAAAGGCAACTATAATTCTCTTCCTTCAGTTAAAACTATTATTAGCGTTGCATTCCCAACGTTTCCTCCTGAACCAAACGTATCGAGCATAATGATTTTTTACCAGAAAAGATCTTTATGAATTATTACTTATATGAATGAGTCAAGAAATCTTAAAGGGACCTAATAACACTAAACAGGTTGTTAAATTGACACAATTTTCAATTGTTTGTGTTCCAGAGAAACAGAATAATGCCTGACAGAGTAATTTATTGGAAATAATGTGTCATAAAGGAATAAACATGATTTTTATTGATAAAATTGAGAAGAATTTGTAATGGTTTTCGGTGATATTATTAACAACACATGTATTTACATACATTGTAAAAATACACGTTAATGAATCCAAACAATTACATGTAAATCCAAATAAGTTTATTTTGCTGAATCAGCCACCATTCTGAATGGTGATAGATCTTTGATCCATAGGTAGAAGGTTCAAGCCCTCGGCTGAGGCGCTTGTTTTTTGTTGGTATGCTCTCCATGGGGGGGTGGAGGGACATATGCCTGTAGTCGCTGCTTTTCAGTCCAAATTCTAATTTTCAATTCGATGTCAGATGCTCTTCCCCATAGATTTTATCCATTACACTCCACCGTGGTTGCCCTTTCATCCAATTGGTACTTCGTTTCCACATGAGATCTCAGGAACTTGTTACTCAAATTCAATGAAACATTATATGCAGCACTATTAAGAGGACATGGGAATATTTTATGCCATTGAATTTTCAGAGAGTTATTAGCCTTTAATTATAAATTGGCTTTTTTGTTTGCTTTCACTTGTCCAAGGATGGAGGGTTTTTTCGAGCCCGCCTGTGGTGAGCTCGACTTAGTTGTCACAATGTCGGTTTGGTGTATGTGCGTCAGTGCGTGAGTCCGTCAGATATTGTCCGGACTGTAATTTTTAAAATAACTTGCCACAAATGTTCACCATGTGGAGACGGCGTGTCGCGCGCAAGACCTGTGCCCCTAGGTCGTAGGTCAAGGTCACACTTAGAGGTCAAAGGTCAAATATGGGCATAATACAGCTTGTCTGGACTGTAACTTCATCATTCATCTGGCAATTTTAAAATAACTTGCCACAAATGTTCATGCGCAACACCTGTATCCCTAGCTCAAAGGTCAATGTCACACTTAGAGGTCAGAGGTCAAGTATGGGCATAATACAGTTTGTCCGGACTGCATCATTCATCAGGGAATTTCAAAATAACTTGCTACAAATGTTCACCATGTGGAGACGCCATGTCGCGCGCAAGACCTGTGTCTCCAGCACAAAGGTCAAGGTAACACTTAAGAGGTCAAAGGTCAAATATGGGCATAATGCAGCTTGTCCAGACTGTAATGTCAAGGTAACAGAGGTCAAAGGTCAAATATGGCCATAATACAGCTTGTATGGACTGTAATTTCATCAGTCATTAGGGAATTTTAAAATGACTTGCCACAAATGTTCACATGGAAACAGCATTTCGCATGCAAGACCTGTGTCCCTAGATCAAAGGTCAAGGTCACACATCGAGGTTAAATGTCAAATCTGGGTATAATACAGCTTGCCCGGACTGTTATTTCATAAATCATCAGACAATTTAAAATAACTTACCACAAATGTTCACCATGTGGAGACGGCGTGTCACACGCAATACCGTGTCCCTGGCTCAAAGGTCAAGGTCACACTTAGAGGGCAAAGGAGAAGGTCTGCTTGTTAGAAAATGTGATTTTAAATAATTACAATACAAGTTGCTTTCTTGACAACGGGCATGACATGTTGCCAACAGGTATCTAGTTTAATTAATTGGCACAAATGTTTGCTGCAAAGAGATGGTGTGTAGCGGTCATTAATTAGATCCCTAGGTCAAAGGTCAAGTTCTACTACAAATACTGGGTGTCTGACATTGTACCGGCAATTATTTGTTTAATTGTGTACATTGATATTTTTATTTATAAAATATAAATGTTTGCTTTTGTAGAGGGCTCAGAAGGTGCAAAAAGCATTCCCAGGCAGAAAACCACTATGATAGTACCAGTGAGAGCCCAGGATAAAGACAGTGACTCAGTGGGTAGGCTTGTACACAAATATGGGCTTTGCAAGATTGGTTTTGAATGCATTAGTGATGACAGGCTGCTTATGTGAAAATTAAAAGTTGATCCAAAAAACGTACTCAGTTAACAGCACTCAGAACCACAATGCGAATGAATTGAGCATTTATTTTCAAATTATTTAATATTGTAATATCAGGTTACCTGTTGTCACAAGTTGATCACCCAGGCCTCCAAGGTGTTAAGTGGCATAACATAATGGCTAACTGTTATAACAACTGATTGTGTTGTCAGATAGTTAGACTGAAATGGTTCATTTTGTAAAAATATTTTTGCTATTTTGCTTGAGTAATATTTTGATATTCAAATACTCAGTAATGTATTCGAATAATCAAATATTTGATTATTCGGTGACATCCCTAAATTGACCAGTAGATACTTGTCAACCAAGGATTGAGCTGACCAATTACGGATTTGTATTTCAGTGGCAAACAATAGCACATGGTTGCATAATCCAATCGATTTACTTAAAACCCTTGGATAACCAACCTTGGACATACAGAAAGGCGGAGCGATAAATTTCTGTCTATTGGTTAATTTAATACATATTAACACTACTGTTTATTTGACAGCCATACATTTAATCGGTGATTCCATTGATGTGAATAAATGTGCAAGTATAATATACATACTGTTTGGTTGAACGTATATGATTGATTTTGATACTAATGTTGTTAATAATTATGTATTTTAGTAGTGACGTCAGACCTTCCTCAGAAACGGACAGCCTAGGCCATTAGAGAGCACTACATGAAAATATACAGTCAATTCATAGGTAGGTTATGTTCAAATACAAAACCGTATATATTACTGATTTGTTTTACATGCATTATTGGCAGTTGTGCTTGTCTATTTGTAGGCTTAACATGTCTACCCAGGTATAATTCCCATCCAATGCACTAAAATCCAAAAGAAATAAAATAAACAAATAGCTGTTGACTGCAGTTTCAATGTTCAAATTGTGTCCAGAGTTTTGCTGTAACTGTCTCCACAAAGGTTACAAATACTTGACAGGCCACCAAGTCTGGTAATCCCTCAAATATTACTGGCTTGAACTCCATTTTACAGGCCACTTAAACATGCAAGTAGATACTAGGCCAGAATTTTTGACCAGTCATGATGACCAGTGTTCTGACCATTTTTCCTGGAGCTCATACAATTGTACAGGCTTTGTACGAGGTCTGACAGACTTTTGCATATACTGGTATAACTGAAAAATAGGAATGAGGGGACACACCAGGTGTCTACACATAATGATGCGTTGAAAAACTACTACTGCTTGCCTTACTGCTCAATCCATTTCTTTTGTAGAAAATGACATAGTTTATTTAAAGATACATACTTTTTCATTTGGCTACAAAAAGCCTATGAAATAACCAACAAATTTGGCCTTGTAAGTAATTTAATATACATGTATCAAAGTGTAATTTTTTTTTTCTTTGTTTCATACTTAATTTTATTTTCCATACTTGTGTCTGATTGTTAGACCTTTGTATTAGACAAAATATTGGTATTTACATATTTAGGGACTAATCTGCAATAATTATGTAGCTTATAACTTTATGAATTCTCTAGAGGTATATTGTACATACTTACTGCACATGATTCACTGTAATAAGGCTTATAAAGACAGTGTTTGTGAGAATTGTTAAAATTGATTATCAGACATCCCGAGTTTTTGTTGAACAGTTTCTAACATTGTTCTATATGGATATCAACTACATGCATATTTAAAACAGTAAATATACGAGTACAGTCATCTGATACTAATTTATGAAATAGACTGTATAGACTGTTTGCAATGGGCAGATATGAAGTAAGAAGTTACTGTTAGACTCGGTGTATTTATGTTAGTTAAAAATTGAGTAAAGTGCTCTTATATAGCAAAGAGCCATAGGGTTGGACTAGCGCATAATGTATGTACAAGTACATGTTCACTTACAGAATCCAGAGATTGTTACTAGAATTGTTATAATCATTTACATTGTTCATAACAATTCATAACAAATGTAAATATTAATTAATATATATACCAATTTGTGTACAGTATGTTGATCTACATGGATGTCTATTTTTTACTATATTTAGCTCGACTATTCACCAAATAGTTCGAGCTATACTACTCACCCGTTCGTCGGCGTAGCCGTAATGCGTTGGTTAAGGTTTTGCGTGCAACAAGTCCATATCTCTGTAACTACTACAGATATTCAATTGAAACTTCACACATGTCTTCAGGGTCATTGTATAAGGTCACTGACCAAGGCCCATAACTATGACCTGCAATTTAGCAGAATTATGCCCCTTTTTGTACTAAGAAAATCAGGTTAAAGTTTGTGTGTGACAACTCCATATCTCTGTAACTACAACAGATATTCAATTGAAACTTCACACATGTCTTCAGGGTCATTGTATAAGGTCACTGACCAAGGCCCATTACTCTGACCTGCAATTTAGCAAAATTGTGCCCCTTTTTGTACTTTGAAAATTTAGGATAAGGTTGGCGTGCAACAAGTACATATCTCTGTAACTACTACAGATATTCAATTGAAACTTCACACATGTCTTTGGGGTCATTATGTAAGATCACTGGCCAAGGCACATAACTGTGACCAGCAGTTTAGCAGAATTATGCCCCTTTTTTGTAGTGATAAAGGCCCATAACTCTGCATAAAGCAGTTAAATAGTCGAGCGAACTGTCCTGAGGCAGCTCTTCTTAATTGCATAATGCAGTTTATTGTATTGATGATTTGTATTATTGTTATATTTCAGATAACAGTGCCCTTTCCAGCAGTGTTTGCAACTCCAGTGCAGTAAATTGGGGAGCAAAGGTATTAGAATGGAATTATTGAAAAGATAATGTGCTGTTCTTTATGAACAACACAGTATGTTTAGTTGCATGAAGACAGCTTGATCTACTCTTATATATGAAAACAAATTCACACATGTTGTTGCAGTAAGCCACTGCAGTTTTATAATCCAAAATAATGGTTAAAATGTACATAAATTACGCCTTATAAGCCTTAGAAGAGATACAGTTCGCTTAACCTGTTCAGTTTGATTTTTGTCAGAAATAGCAGACTGATTACCCCAAGTTTTGCAACAAATTTTGATCAGACAAGACTTTGAAAAGCTTTATGTGTAATTGTTCATGCATCTGCTGTTACTTCGGTCCTTATGACCTCCACCGCTATACAAAGAACATGTAGCTACAACTACTTGTAGGTGAAAGTATTGGATAGTCATAATCTTTTGTAACTATCTTATTTTAGCCGATAGTATTAAACTTTGTGGTGGCACAGGATCCATGATCAAGTAAAAATGCCCCATGTATTTTCATTGGATGTGAGAATCCAAGTGTATGGTTCTTGTTTCTCAAACATGATTGTATTTATATAAACCAACCATTTCCATATTTGCGACACAGCTGACACTAATGTTGAACATAATATTAAACCATATTTAACATGTCGGTAGAATTTTTTTCATCATAGTCATTATCTTGTGTATTATTGTTTTTATGTTGCCCCATTTTCATATTTTCAAAATGGTATTTACATAAATTAATTAATTATTTTGTCAGCATTAGCCCTGGTGCTAATTTATGCAATAAATGACTATAAATCAGGATCTTTATTCACCATGAAACCTGGCAAAGCTAGTCTTTTGTCCATTTCTCCTTCCAGAATAAGTGTTCAAGAATTTTGAGCATATTTTTTTTAATTATAATTGGATTAGATACTAGAAGTTACTATAAAATCTTAAAACAAATGGCACATATTTTTAATTGATTGTGATCTATTTATGTTTATTGTTTTTCAGAAGGCTCGAGTTCTGTGAAGCACAACAGAGGTTATCCATGCTGATATTTGAGACCCTGTATTTGAAAATAATTACTACCATGTTTGACTTTGACAAGATATTCTTGAGGGTTATCTGACATTGTATATTATACTTTTTACTTTGCTAGGTCGAATATGATTTTATCTTTATTTTGAAAATATGTTGACACAGTGATAGCAGTTACTTGGTTGGTTAAAAGGTCCAAATATATACAGTAACGTGATAATGATCGTTATATGACATAGATAATGTCTGATGTTTATTATTCAACAAAAGACATACATTAAAAGCAATTTATTATTGGGGTAATTTTTCTGTATTGTAGTTTTGCAATTATATGCAAGTATTGCATAATAATGCGTTTTTGATGCCCCCGGCATCTTGATATGGGAGACATAATTATAGTGATTGTCTTGTCCGTCCGTCCTTGTTTCCGTCAGTGCGTGATTCCGTGCATAATTCCATCCATACGAGGTTAACTAGATTTTACCATTTCGTCTAGCACCAACAACTCTTGCTACAACACTTGGATACTTACACAGTTGTTGCTTATGATCATTCCTAATCCACCCATATTACCCAGCCTCACTTTGGCCTTGACATAATTTGGACTTTGAATAAATCAAATGGGCTATTTCTTGGTTAACTAGATATTACTGTTTCTTATAGCACCAACAAGGCTTGCTACAACACTTGGATACTTATACAGTTGTTGCTTATGATCATTCTTAATCCACCCATATTACCCAACCTCACTTTGGCCTTGACATAATTTGGACTTTGAATAAATCAAATGGGCTATTTCTTGGTTAACTAGATTTTACCATTTCGTCTAGCACCAACAACGCTTACTACAACACTTGGATACTTACACAGTTGTTGCTTATGATCATTCTTAATCCACCCATATTACCCAACCTCACTTTGGCCTTGACATAATTTGGACTTTGAATAAATCAAATGGGCTATTTCTTGGTTAACTAGATTTTACCATTTCGTCTAGCACCAACAACTCTTGCTACAACACTTGGATACTTACACACTTGTTGCTTATGATCATTCTTAATCCACCCATATTACCCAACCTCACTTTGGCCTTGACATAATTTGGACTTTGAATAAATCAAATGGGCTATTTCTTGGTTAACTAGATTTTACCATTTCGTCTAGCACCAACAACGCTTACTACAACACTTGGATACTTACACAGTTGTTGCTTATGATCATTCTTAATCCACCCATATTACCCAACCTCACTTTGGCCTTGACATAATTTGGACTTTGAATAAATCAAATGGGCTATTTCTTGGTTAACTAGATTTTACTGTTTCTTATAGCACCAACAAGGCTTACTACAACACTTGGATACTTATACAGTTGTTGCTTATGACCATTCTTAATCCACCCATATTACCCAACCTCACTTTGGCCTTGACATAATTTGGACTTTGAATAAATCAAATGGGCTATTTCTTGGTTAACTAGATTTTACTGTTTCTTATAGCACCAACAAGGCTTACTACAACACTTGGATACTTATACAGTTGTTACTTATGATCATTCTTAATCCACCCATATTACCCAACCTCACTTTGGCCTTGACATAATTTGGACTTTGAATAAATCAAATGGGCTATTTCTTGGTTAACTAGATTTTACCATTTCGTCTAGCACCAACAACGCTTACTACAACACTTGGATACTTATACAGTTGTTGCTTATGATCATTCCTAATCCACCCATATTACCCAACCTCACTTTGGCCTTGACATAATTTGGACTTTGAATAAATCAAATGGGCTATTTCTTGGTTAACTAGATTTTACTGTTTCTTATAGCACCAACAAGGCTTACTGCAACACTTGGATACTTATACAGTTGTTGCTTATGATCATTCTTAATCCACCCATATTACCCAACCTCACTTTGGCCTTGACATAATTTGGACTTTGAATAACTCAAATGGGCTATTTCTTGGTTAACTAGATATTACTGTTTCTTATAGCACCAACAAGGCTTGCTACAACACTTGGATACTTATACAGTTGTTGCTTATGATCATTCTTAATCCACCCATATTACCCAACCTCACTTTGGCCTTGACATAATTTGGACTTTGAATAAATCAAATGGGCTATTTCTTGGTTAACTAGATATTACTGTTTCTTATAGCACCAACAAGGCTTGCTACAACACTTGGATACTTATACAGTTGTTGCTTATGATCATTCTTAATCCACCCATATTACCCAACCTCACTTTGGCCTTGACATAATTTGGACTTTGAATAAATCAAATGGGCTATTTCTTGGTTAACTAGATATTACTGTTTCTTATAGCACCAACAAGGCTTGCTACAACACTTGGATACTTATACAGTTGTTACTTATGATCATTCCTAATCCACCCATATTACCCAGCCTCACTTTGGCCTTGACATAATTTGGACTTTGAATAAATCAAATGGGCTATTTCTTGGTTAACTAGATTTTACCATTTCGTCTAGCACCAACAAGGCTTGCTACAACACTTGGATACTTACACAGTTGTTACTTATGATCATTCCTAATCCACCCATATTACCCAGCCTCACTTTGGCCTTGACATAATTTGGACTTTGAATAAATCAAATGGGCTATTTCTTGGTTAACTAGATTTTACTGTTTCTTATAGCACCAACAAGGCTTACTACAACACTTGGATACTTATACAGTTGTTGCTTATGACATTTCCCAATTCACTTGTATCACCCAACCTCACTTTGACCTTGGCCTAATTTGGACTTAGAATAATTCAAATGGGCTATTTCTTGGTGCATCAACACCACTTACTTACCCAATTGTTGCTTATGACCATTCCAAATCACCTATAGCACCCAAACTCTTTTTGACCTTACCCTTGACCTAATTTGGACTTAAAATAATTCAACTAATTTGGAATAATTCAAATGGGCTATTTCTTGGTTAACTACATGTTACCATTATGTCTACCACCAACACGGCTTTCAACACTTGGATACTTATACAGTTGTTGCTTATGACCATTCCTAATCCACCCATGTCACCTAATCTCACCTTGACCTTGACCTAATTTAGACTTAGAGAGTCCAGAGTCCAGCACCAACCAGGGGCATGTGTGTTAATTGAACACAGCGTCTTGTTTCTTCTGTGGAATTAAATTATAACATTACAATTTTGTGAGTGTTGAACACATACCGGGAATGTTAACTGTCCAGTGTCACTGATTTTTAGCAACTGCTAAACACATAGTATCTCATTATGTAACGATTATTAGTTGGCATGTTATAATGTTCCTGACTGTGTACTATTCCTAAATGTTAGCGGCCATTTTACTAATGTTTGCCTAGTCGGTTAAAAATAATTTTATTAAAAGCAGAATTTTATTTGCAGTGCAATTATATTCTAACTTATTTATAACAGTTTTGTACATTACCAATTGTATGGTCAATGAACGACATCAAAACTTGTATTGTCATTCAGTTATAACTTGTACGTTGTCATTCAGTTATAACTTGTATGTTGTCATTCAGTTATAACTTGTACGTTGTCATTCAGTTATAACTTGTACGTTGTCATTCAGTTATAACTTGTACGTTGTCATTTAGTTATAACTTGTACGTTGTCATTCAGTTATAACTTGTACGTTGTCATTCAGTTATAACTTGTACGTTGTCATTCAGTTATAACTTGTATGTTGTTTAGCATTGATTTACACTTTTTTATTTAAATAATGATTAGCTGAATTGAATATGTCATCGAATATTCATTATGATATGTTAAATTCTGTTGTTGTCTTTTTGTTTAATAAACTCGTATAAAATTGTTGCTTATGTTCTGTTTTCTTTTTATTCAATTATTCAGTGGTACAGGATTATAATTACTTGATAGAAATATTATGTGTTACATCGTAAAAAGAATGTCAGCAAAATGTGTCAAATTATAAAAAATCAGTTGGTCTTAACTTGAAGGTCGGGTATCATTTTAATGTATTCGCTGTTTTTCATCAGGAGTTTGCACAAATATTGTCATTTTAGGGTAATTCTGAGGGCATTCCAAGTGTTGTTTATCTTTGTGTTTAATAATCGAATGATTCAAGTATGCCAAATAAACCAAGAAAAATATGTTTTCTGTTAATATCTCGTAATGTATTGTCTTTAATGCTGTGCTATTTGTCTAAAAAATATATGTCGTGTCACTTAACAGTCATTTTCAAAGTCTTAAGATTAACTATTGGACTGTTGTCTGCTCTAGTAAGGACACTTCCCTTACCAATTACAAAACACGTTTTTTATATACGGTATATTTCAAGCTTATATTAATTAAGAGGGAAGATTTTGGTGTACTGGCAACACTCATTTCTTGGATGCACCCAGATTTACATCTCTGATAAGGACCTTGAATTCAATGACTATATACACGCCATGTTTTCTCAAGAAGAAAAAAAAACAATCTAAAAATGATGTGCCTTATTGATAAACAACAAGTGAATAAAGATACCAAAACAAGTGAATGAAGATACCAAAACAAGTGAATGAAGATACCAAAACAATAACACATGAGGTCACTGGCATAATGGCATTTTTGCAGGTCACTGGCACAATGGCATTTTTGCAGGAGGCCCCATTTTTGTTCCCTATTTAACACATGTTTAATAAAATAAAGTCGTTTGTTAAATGATCTCAAGAAAAATGAAGATTCTGTATAGAGACTGTAAAAACGTCTAATTTACTGTTTGAGTTTCTAGAATTAATCCCGCATAGTTCTAGTTAATATAATGTAATTCTTTTACGCGTCTGTGTGCGTAGCTTGTTGTTCCATAATACTAACTTAATAGAGCGCATATAGTTTACTCGATGATTGCCTTTGACAACAAAGCCGACAAATCCCTGAAACAATCATAGTATCCGAAGTTTAAACGAATACTCGTTTAATCTGTATGTTCGTGACGCTCATTGCCAATTGTAAAGAACAGGCGCTTAGGAGATGTTGATTTTCGAACATTTTAGGTTACAAATCACTAAACTAAGATTCCCGCCAAAATATTACAAACAAAGAGTTGTGAAAATAAAACTGCATATTAATAGTCACAATAAATATGTCACTAAAAGATGCTATACCCACGTCAAGTTCAATGAATTCTGATTGCATCCGTACTCAAAACACTTTTACAGTGAACAAAAACACACACATTAGCTTTACATATTTACTATAAAATACGCTAAGTACTTTTCTTTCAATTTATCTTTTAGTTTCAGTTAATTACCTTTACGTTTAACAATATATTCTGTGTGGACAAAACTTTGTTATTGTAATACTTTTAGATCTAGCCAAATGCTGGATAATGTACCAGATTTTACATAAAGGCTTTGACTAATTTTTGAAGAGCTATACACCGCATAGTGCATGTATATTATAAATTTTAATTATTTATATATTTTTCTTTGCAGTTTGCTTACAAAATGACGACCTGTCTTGCCGTCTCCCTATCAATACATGTCCAGTTACTTTACTACCAACATTGCACTCTTGGATTGAATGCTAAAGTATCCACCATTTGCTTCCTTTTCTGTTTTTTTTTTATAGTTTAAAAATGGGGGTTCCGTGAAGCTTTAAGATCAATCCCTAGAACCTTGTAAATAATGAAGCACAATGTTTTACATTATTAAAAGTTCATTGTTGTTAGTTTTGACTATGCTGTGACATTTTCTTCCACATACAGTGGTATAAATCTCCTTTTAGAGGACGGGACGGGTAAGTAAATTTTGGACCCGGGTACCTGGTCTCCAATTTCCCGCAGGTCCCTGTGCTCCCGGTACTACGTACACTTTTAGCATTCCAAAACAATCGTAATTTTTAGCGAGAATCTACCACTTCTTTCTTTCTATCGTGCAAATCGCGTACTGTGACAGATTTTTACATTGAAATGTAAGAGGCAATCACACATTAGAGATCCAGCAGCAAAACATGCGCACAATTATCTATACATTCACTGGTGCCGTCAGAGAGTGCGCATATCACGAATGGACTAACGTTATTACCAAAGGACTAACGTGGATGTTTGCACTGCTAACGCTATTTGTTACAAGCAGTATAACTGGGTTTTTTTCTTGTGAAATTTATACATAAAATCTGCTGCCTCTCTGCATTTAGAAGAACTACCACTGAAACTAAACATGCCGGAATAGATAGACAGTCTCAAGGATAGTAAACGAAGACCGTACTACGCACGACTGCCAAGTCGGCATGTTTCCCGTAATTGGATAGCAAAGTGCACTGATGGTGAGGTTTGATACGTTGTGTATTATTGAAACGTTATACACCAATCATAGTATCACGTTTTCGTCTCCTCGTTTAGCTACGTTGAGCAACGTGGCAGGTACATAGTTCAACGTGGCCGTAAAGCGCCTCAACGTGGCACAAGTGGGCAGGTACGTAGTTCAAAGTAAACGAATCACTCTCGTTATGGTTACGCTTAGCTGCGCTATGCACTGCGTTCTTCCACGCAACGCTATGTAATAACACGTTGTGGTACGTTGTTAAATGTAACGTAGCGATAGCGCATTAGCTACGTAGTACATCGAATAGCAGCCTAGTAACTGGGTGGCAACTTTGCAGAACGTGAGTGTCAAATGCCTACTAAAACGTTATAACGTAACACTATGACGGGACCATAACGAAACTACAGGGTAGGTAAAATGTACCGGGGACCTACCCATTATCTGCTAATTTACTTTCAGTACTTTCAGCTTATTTCCATATTGCCAAGTTTAAACAAAGCTCCAGTGTGTACGATACGATTGTAAACGAAGAGTTTTTGTGTACATTCGTATAGTGACAAGAACTTTCCTTGCGTTTTATTATGATACAAGTTCATTAATGAAAACTAGAAGCATTCCATGACGGCATGTACAAGAAAAGAAAGCGCTTACAATAACTGCTCTATCGGATAAAAAAGGCGACAAGACTTTCCCTCTGATATGACAGCTTCCTATTAGGTACTTTTATTACTCTCAAGACTTCGAATACCAATCTATTTCATGTAAATGAGAACGAATAGAAGGTGCTGTAAATTTTTCATCAGATGCTCGTTTCACACCATCAGCATTCATTTTATAGTGATGCAAGAGGCAACTTTCAGCATCATGCATAAATTCTGAAATGTTCGTGTCGAACACACACAGTGTGTACACCGTAATAACGAACATCTTAGTGTTAACAATGAATGCTGTTGCTTCTGGTGATATTATCCTTTCAATTGGCTTGTTACAGAGACGTTGGTATTCAGCATATCCATTATATATTTGCATATTACATATACATGTTATTTCACTATGACACCCAACACGTATTTTGCGTACATCGGAGGAACCATTCATTCATCGCTCAATTAAACCGCCATATGTTTGAAATTTCAAAGAATTCTACAGGTCATATTCAATAAAGCAAACATTCGACGGTAATTGAAATGGGTTTTCAAGAAGGAAACACGTATATAGGAGTGTACCTTTTAATATTTATTATACTAAAGTATAAGCAAAATTTGCACATTCATAAATAAAACAACAATGGAATGTTCAACTATTGACACAATTATGTTTTAATGGTATTCATTGTCGTCACAAAAATATGAGAATAAAATCACAAAACTGAATAAAAAACAACAATATAACAGGTTAATAAAGTGGGCTAACAAAATACGATGTGAACATCCATTTTGCAAAATTCACATCTATTACATTATTTATGTTACCTGCCTATGAACAGTTAACATGCGTGTTAAATCAGTAACATTTCTTTGTATTGCATAAAATACATGGAATAAGATAACAATACAATTGACCAACTGCAAATGATAGCACACACTGGCTAATTTATTGCACAGTTTTAACATGTAAGGACTAATGCAGTTAAAAAAAGGCGTGGAGATTGCATTCTAAATTTAAGTAGAATGTCTAACAGCTATTTTGCATCTTTCCATAAAAATTTGTCAATATCTTTTTATTCCACTGATAAATGAAAAACTGCAAAGTGATTAAATTTACTCATCGACATAGCTCTGGCAGAGTATTTCATTCTTTGCAAAAACGAATTTGTCTGCTCACATACTTCTGTGTTTATTTTGCTCAATATTTTAAGTCTTGGGGACTTAAAGGTCTGGGGACATTTGTGCGTGAAACCATGGAACACATCATGAAAAAAACGTGTGTTCTTCCAAAACCCTGGTTCTCGATTCAAACAATACTCCTCAAGTTGACAACTAAAATCATAGAAAAACTCATCTGGAGCTGATTCCATGAAAGCATAAGCTGACGAGGCTGGATCTTTGCGACCCTCTTGACCCGGTATCATATGGTAGCCATAACAATGGCCATAATGTTGTGGATCAAACCACAGAAAAAGGTATGTGCTTCCCTTTCTTCCAACCTCGGGGTACTTCTTTGAACATAGTTCAGTAGTATTTTGAGGAGTATCATCATAATTCGAGCCCCCATTCCCCATACTATACACAGCTATATCTCTTAACTGCATACCATGCTGTGTGAAATAATAAGCCCGCCCAAATTTGGCTGGGTTGTAAGAGTCTGGCTGTGGACTCGCGGTATCAGGTTCTTTACAATTTTCAAATATTTGGGTAACTCTGCAACATAAGTGAGTAAAAAAAGACACGGTAATGTCCAAATGCTCTGATCCATGCACTGCAAAGAGAATATCTCTGATTTCTGGTGAGAACATTCCAACCGAATTTATTTCGGAAGATGTGCAATTTCCACTCTGTAGAGAAAGCAAAACACTCATAAATGAATCTAAATATCTGTAGGGAACAACATTTGATAGTGAGTGACTGGAAGACAAGATTTTAAAAAGCAATGCTAACTTTCGACTTAACCTAAAGCCGAACGCTTTTGACACAAATCTAGACAACAAAGGTCGAAATTGAGCATCTACATTTTCTATCAGGATCGTATTTCTTTGTTCTTCCACTTCAAGTGTGATCTCATTAGATTTGTCCATTGTCCCCAAACGTTTTTTAGCCATGTACATAAGATGTTCCCTACAATTGGCTTTTGTTTTTGAGTCTCTACATCCTTGTGTAAAATTATTAAAAGATCGATCATTTCTTCGATTACATGGATTTACAACACTTTCTGAAGTCGGTGTTTCAATTGCTGTTACTGAAGAGTAAGAATGATTAATTCCAATTTAGTTCCATCAGCAGCCAACATTTTAGGATTAAATTTACAAAAATTACATGGTTCCCGAAAATCAATTTTAAATTTACAGATCCAGGAAAACCACCATGCAATAAAAGAATTCAGTGACATGAAAGGTGCAGATTTAGCATTTGCTCGCTTGTACTGTAAAGTTTTTAAAGTACAAAAAGCCGTAAATGTTGTTTTGCTATTAAGAATTGCATCAACAAATTCATAGCCAATAGCATCAGCAGCTCCTGTCTCGCGGCTGAGGAAATGTATCCCACATCCTTCTGGGCCAACATCACAGCTCCTCGTGTTTGCTTGGCATTTCACAACTGAAATCTAAATAAATGGTGACCCATTGTAATGCAAATACCAGTAAATGAAAACAGAACGAACGCACTGTTCATTTAAGTTATATACATAACATCAGTTTGATACCATAAGTGCAAAAACTTCTATGTGTTTAATTACTTGTTTGTTTGACTTCACATTTAATATTGAGACCCAGTATACGTGTCTACTTACTTTATATTTAGCAGGTCCATGTAGCAAATATACTTTTGTCTCATACTCGTGAACTTTGTTGATTTCAGCATAACCAGCCTGAAATTTATGAACATTTTGAGAGATAAATACCCAGTATTGTGCAGTTGACAATATTAACACAAACCAAGCATGAAATCCCGTTCATTATAACATATAGGCAGTGTTAATTAATGAATGCTGCAACCAAGTCATTAGTGCTATATATTTATCTTGTATGTCATCTATACATATGCATTTTACTCGACGTAATTCTTAAGGATATATAACCCTTCAAAATCATAGTATAGCGCCCCTTTAAAAAATACCATTCAGACCAATGTCTGATGTCATAGTTTCATGAATTTCTTTAAAACCTTGTTACATATGTAATTCGAACGGCTTACAATAACCAAACCAAAACAAATCTTGTACATATATATATGGATATAATGCATGTGCAACTTACACCACAACTGCATTCAGCTGGCAACGAACGCACCCGCAGCTTCTGCAAGCCCCCTTGGTCGGTCGAAAGAAATCCTGCATCATCCCTTCCATAAGTTCTGTCACAAATAAGGGTTTGTGCTTGAATGCTTTCTTGCAGATTGGCGCAATCATCAGGAAGTGGTGATTCCTTGCTAAGGCTGGGGTATTCCCACAGTCCACTTCCTGGGTTGAAATGATGACCCTGGTTAAAAGGATACATACAGTATAAAACCTGCTTTGCGTGCACATATTTAAAGTACAAAGACAGCAAGGGCAGATAGAATAACCACACGGAAAACTAAAACTCACTCCGCTAACTGATTGAGCCAGTACGGTCCTTCGGTTAAGCACTTTCGGAAATTCTGATATTGGCATTTTAATAATGAAACCTGATTAAAGTTAAGCACTGGTCCACTGTATTGATAAGCTCCTATGATCGTTTGAGAATATAATGGTCAAGGTTTTGTCAGTACTGAAGGTAATAATGTAAATCATATATTCCAAATAACAGCTACAGTTTGGGTTATGACTATACAAATACAGCTACGGTATATTAGTTTATATAAAATTACACTTCTTATAAATATACCTTCATATCATGGTCTTGTACAGGTTGTGTGGTCTGGTCATCCTGATTTGCATCATCCCAACCCAATGTCTCTGTCTCTTCACTATCATCCTCACTAGCCTGTTCATTCGAACTACTGGCTATAGCACTATTGCGTAATTCGTTTTCCCAGGTATATTTATGATTTTTTAATATTTCTAAATGTGGGCATAGGTTTTCGGCTTTGTCAATGTAAACAACGTGTCTTTTGGAAGACGAAAACATTGCATCGCAATAACCAGAGAGGCAGTGTAACCTGTTGTCACGAAGTTTCACAATGGAACAGCTAGAGTCATGGTCAGAAAATACAGAATATTGTACATATTTCCGTGACTGTGTTGGAAGTGGACTAACCAACTCATTCACTTTTTCTATGTTTGCTTTCATTTTTTTAACAAATTTATTTTCTGAAAGTTCAGGGTCAGTTACATTTTGAATAATCAAATGCATGTAAGGTTGGATCATTTCTTCAAAGAGACGTATATGGCAACATTTGACATTAGAGACATCAATAGTGGCCAATTCTTGAGGAGGAATGTTTATTGTGGCCAAACGAAATAATGTCCAGTAAATGTCACATGAACAAGACAGATCAGGATGTTCATTAGCATTGGAATATGATAGATGAACATATGAATCTTCTTGGAAAGGTCCAGTTGAATATATCATTCATTGCAAATATGTTAATGCAACTTGATGAATGGCGCCAAATGACATCACCATTTGAAATCAATGCGAACTTAAATTTTTCAATAAGATTCATTTTGAAATGGATATTGGATTCACGGGAGAAGTCTGGGTCAGCAGACCTTATGTTGACTTCTAAATCTGCCAGCGTTAACCTTCGTTTCACTTCTCTACGATTTCGTTTCTGTGGTGGGGGCTGGTCATCATCTACTGAATCATGCTGATCAAATGCCACTGATGGAGACGGTCTCACAGTGGAGGTAGAAGGGAGGGTTTCCATGTGTTTAAGCTTAATGCAAACATTAAACACTTCAGATAGGGAACCATCATGGAAGTTATATAGAATTTGATTTCGTGCTGAGGCTGGTTTGTATTTATTGTCACAAAGGGGCAACTATTGAGAAAAGGAAACTTTCTTGAATTGCCATTTGTGGTAATTCGGAATGGATGAAAGAAATTGCAACTGTGCAAGCCAAGAGACTGATGGTTGAAGAGGTTAAAACAGAGACATTGGTGGCTGTGGAACTGATGCTTCCTCTCTGAACGCATTCATCAGAGCTCGAAATGCCTCATCATCGAACACTTTGTATGCTTGATGGAAGCTAAAATGATTTTATCATATTATAAAAATAAACCTTTTCACTGTAAAAGCAATTAGGGCACACAATGCGAAACCTGTCAGACAGTCAGATTTGTCTGACCGAAATGTACGTGTCTTGCCAAATTTAACACTCAATATTGTACATATTTTCGATGCATACACTATGATTAACCATATATATGAATTGTATTCACTTATTTAAAATTGCATGACATGTATTTCAATTTGAAATATACAGGCTATACATCATGATATCTGACAGGTTTCTGTCTGATTTCAAGTTTTCACGTTATCTGTTAGAGTTTAAAATCAACAAAATAAACAAACAAAAACGACACATGTCCCACAAGTAGTAATGTTGACCTAAAACTATGACCGACTGCTAAAAGGTAGCTATTAATTAAAAAATATTCTTGTTTGCTAAAGAAAATTAATTACTGTAAATACGTTGTTGATTTTTCTCTAACAATGAAGACTGTCCTGTTGCTTGTAAAGTGCATTTTAAATTAATGTAAATGTATTCCATTTCATTTGAAGCCATCTATTAGGTACAGCTCCAAAATATATTATAAACCTGAACTGAGGTTCTTATACTCTTAAATTCATCTTAAAGACCTTAATCTTTATATAAAGTTTGATCGGAACCCCTTTAAGCGCAAGCATGAGATATTACTATATACAGTGTACTCCAATCTGGGGCATGCCACAAGTACAAATAAGATAAACACGGTGACATGGTGACTGAAAATTATATTATTAATATAAGTCGCATCATTCTATTAAATAGTGAACAATATATCGATTAATTAATTGACACATGTGTCAAAGCATTATCACTGGCGAGTTATGTGTGTAGGTACATTATGTTTTAAAGGATATGAAATCACAATATTACCTCTTGCATTCTTTGTCCTTAAAGCTCTTCTTTTTTATAACGCATACAAGCAGTCCTATGCAGGTCAA